>BGPR01048918.1:0-11432 GCA_013235015.1 Araneus ventricosus
ATTTTTCTGATTACAATAAAATGCATGGATCGAATAAGAACATGAACGCCTTTACCGTCTAGGAATATTCCATTTGTTTAAGGAAATATACACAGCATATAAGGCGCCTACGCGTTTATTCGAATCATGCATTTTATTGGAATCAGAAAAGTTATTTTCAACTTTTGCGTTCATTTTTTCGTTCTTGCTTGAGTTGAATTTTATACCTTAATTTTTTTAATTTATTTTATTTTCTACTTTTTAGTGACGGCTGACACGAATACACACATGTTAGGCATAGCAAACCAAATTCAATTACCGAATTCTCCAATATAAAACACATATTAAATATTCGTTGCGAATATTACATATTACGAATTTGAAAAAAGTGCGACACAGACCGAAAACAAAACTTTGAGTGCGAAGCGTTTGGCGCTCACGAAGTAAAAAAAAAATCTGGTTGTTGGCGAATTCTAATAGAAAGTAAACCCAAGCCGCGAAGAAACACGAGCTATTACGTCATTCATCGGTGCAGCGCCGGAAGTGCAGCTTATTCTCTGTTAGCTTCGTGGTGTTGTTACGACCTACGTAACGTGAGGTTATCACCTTCCAAACCTTATCTCCCAAATATAGGGCTAAAATTTTAACATCATTTTGTTAGGTTTAAAATAGGTATGGATTGCAAATTTTTGCATAATATTGTATTGTCACCGGAAACCCACCACTGTGCTAAATTTCAAAGCTGTAGCTCGATTGGAAGTGGGTAAGAAATGGATCTCAAGATTTGAGGACATGACACTCAAGTTGAATGAAAGCTCGTAAAAAAAATTGAGAACTAATTCTCGAATTGAGGACTACACATTAGAGTCGGCCTTATCGCCTACTCTCACCCTAGCAACTCCTTATTCATATAAGATGCAAATAAAAACAAACAATATCGCCGGACGACAAGTTGGGTTTAAAATAAAAGCATGGAATTATATAGTATTTCAAGCGGAGAAGTTACAGTTGGACGTACAGTAGACTCTTGCCTCTTCCAGTTCCCGATTATCCGGCCTCTGTATTATTCGGCCTAATTAAGAAAATAATTCTCCCTAATAAAATGAGGAATAATAAAATCCAGATCGTTACAAAGGAGGCATATACTACAATCTGCTAACGCAAAATGTAAGAATTAAGCTTACGTTTTGCGTTACTGTTTTGCTAGCTTTTAAAAGTGTACATTCATACTGTACTTGGATGGTTTTGCGTTTTATAATTAGATTTCCAGATCGATATAATAAAATTTATCTCAAAATGTGTCCATTCTTCTACGACTTCTTTTTTCTGTAATAAATTTATAAAACTTAAAATACAGGAGATAAGCAAACGGTACTTACGTATTAACGCCACCGAGGCTATAGATTGGCGATAATGCGCCAATAAAGAGCAATCTTGTTTACAAAAACCGCCAAATTGGCGTTAATACGTAAGTACAAAAACCGCCAAATCTGTAGCTGCGGTGACGTTGGCGGCACTTAAAAACCGCCAAATTGGCGTTAATACGTAAGTACAAAAACCGTCAAATTTGGCGGCACTTAAAAACCGCCAAATCTGTAGCTTCGGTGGCGTTAATACGTAAGTACCAAGCAAACATTTATAAAGTGCTTGTCTGTACAAATAGGCCAGAAAATATCAATAAGAATGCATTACTAATATAATAGCCCAGATCTGTCTCTCACATATCGGTAACGCTCTGACGTCACCAACAATAAAATTCGTGCCATAGCACAGCACTGCGAGACGTTCAACAGCATTATTTCATTGTTAGAGCACCTAAATTTCAGTAATTTTAAATTTAAAAAAGTAATTGTCGTTCTTATTTCAAATTTAATAGCTATAAAATAGCGAAATAAAACTTGCTATCGATTGATATAAAATTTATCTCGCTATGATCAATTGTTCAAGTGAAATTTTATATTGTATTAATCATATATTTCAAATTAATTTTCGTTTTTTAATGGAAAGTAGTAAATTAAGTCAGTGGTATATCAAGCGCGTCATATAGTTTGGACGCCACGATGCATCTGATTATTTGTTGCAATAGTGATGATATAATTTGATAATATTCTTTGGCAACATTTGACAAGCAGAGAAGTGCTTTGTTCTGATTAGACATCTGAAGTACAAGGAAAATTGTTCAACATCGAAAAATACTTCACACGGATTGCTGTTTATTTTTTGAATAAAGAAATATGTAAATAAAAAAAATATTTCCTGTCATAAAACACATGTTTATTTTATTTGTTTTCAATCAATGTCAAACATTCGTCTTGCATATATATATATTTAAACACGTCAGATTTGACTGGAAATCTCTCGAATGAAGAGGCAATTTTCTCCCGTCGTACCATGACGGGTGATTTTCTAATTTTAGTATAAAAAGGGTACTTTAATGGTATGGATGTAGCAGGAAGCGAGCATTTATTCGGTTATACAGTGAAACCTCTCTGAGCGGCCACCCCTACGTTCCGAGGAAAATTGGCCGCTCAGAGGGGGTGGCCGCTCTAAAGGGTTTTCGTTACAATTACAAAATAATTGCTATAATACATAATATAAACAAGCCTGGCACATATTTCTTATTTAAAATGAAGTTTGAGACTTATCTAAAGAGAAAATAGTACTTTATTTAATAATTTTTTACATTTTTTGAAAAAAGGATACAATTTGTGACTGTTTTAAGTTTTTACCCTTCTCGGTGAAAAACCATTTTTTCAAGTTCGTTTCTCGGTTTAAAAACTAAATCTCTAACCGATGCGTTTGTTAAATAGGATGGGTGAACCCACCCGGCGGCCGTTCAGAGGGGTTGAGTGGCCGTTGCTAGGGGTTATTTTAACATTAGGTCTATGGGCCCAAAAATCCGTGCCACGAAAAATTGGCCGTTAAGAAGGGTGGCCGCTATGCAGGGGTGGCCGTTTGAAGAGGTTTCACTGTACTACGGTTTATTCGTTTTTTATGTTATTCGACCTGCGTTTCCACCGTATTAGACCTGATAGTTGAGAGACTACCGTATTTATGCAATAAGGAAATAACATTTTTGTGAATTTCTGGTGGCCTAGTGTAAGGTATCAGCTTCGGAGACGAAGGGTCCCACGTTTGAGATCCGATTCCACAGAAATTCCGCCGTTTATATAAGTCTTGTGCTCGTTAAGTTTGAAATTGTGAGTCAAACGTCCTCTCGCTGGTGTGGTGTGGAAGTTTGGTGAGGCAGATGCAATTTCAGGTGTCTTCTTCGCTGTCATCCCAAACTGTTACGTCAAAATGGGACGTCAATATAACTAACCTAAACTTATGAATTTCGGACTCATAATTTTAAATTGTACTTATGTTTGTTATGTAAAGCTGAAATAAGTTATACAACGGAATACTTATAATGCAATGGAACACTGTAGCTTTTGAATATTTCAATGATAATATTGAGATACGACTTTTTTCGTAAGAGAGAAAGTTTAGAAATTGAATTTTCTATCTGACAAAAAAATATTGTATCTCCGAACGATTTAGGAATTAGTTCCTAATTACCTTAATAGGTTAATTAGGTTCATGTTGTATTAGATCATAACCCAGTCTAGACTTTTAATTTTAAATAGAAACAAATTGGTAGAATTCATGACTTCTTCTAAATCCATCCACTTCTTTTCTCCATCAGTTTGAAAGTAAAGCCTATGAAAAAGTAGTATTGTTCAACAACGGATTCCGAAACCCTCCGAGCATTTGCGCATGCGCCGGGAGGAGTTATTTCCATCAAAATAGGGGGAAAGTGAAGAATGGAAGGGTGATGTTTACATTTTACTGAGAGTGATCTAACAAAGAACTCCGGAAATGCGCTCATATGACTCATTGCCTGATACCCTTTCCGGTGTAAAATCGTCCAAAAGTGCTAGACTCGGAATCCGTTGCTGAACAGTACTTCTTCTTGAGTCTTTTGTATCTTCAGTAAAGACAATCAAGTTGGGTAATATATTTTATAACGAAGGTTTTTTTCAACACAAATGATTAGTGTTGAATACTAGCTTATTCTAACATACTCCACGCTAGGTTTATCATTAATGGTTCACATCTTAATGGACTCGCTAAATATTTGAAGTGTTGAAAGCAAATACTCCTCTAAAGATATTTCTTTTTAAACATTCAAAATTTAAAAATGTGTAACTAATTTCTTTTTATTGATTCTTAGCACAAAATAATATTAAAAGAGATATTTTCATTTTAATCCTTTTGAACTAAAATCCTAATTAAAAAAAACGTGTAATGAAATTAATAAACATGTCCATAACAGGCTGTTTATCCATTGAGTTTTCCAAATATTTTTCCTTATCATGCATTTTTAAAAACACTTAATTCAATTTTGTTCCATTTTGTTTCTTTTCAGAAACGAAAAAGTATTTAATCTTCTAAAAATGTTTATTTTTAAGTATTTTTGGAATAAAATATTGATTTTTCTTGAAGGAAACGAAGACGGGGTAGTTAATAATTCAAGCACGCATTTAATTTTCTGTTTCATTGAAACATCGAAGAAAAAAAGATTTCTCGAATGTTAATAAACATTATTTCGCCATTTGATTTTAGAAAGGAACTCCATGTTTAATAAAGCATTAAAAATTAATTTCTTTCTAAACTTTTTGCTATTATCCCTTTTTTGGAGTTTTGATAAGTACCTTTTGAAATTATTTCTGACGCTTCTTTTTTAAGGAAAAGGATTTTATAAAGAGAAGTATTATTTATAGATCCTTCGAATGTGTTGATTTCCTAATTTTAATTTATTTTTGCGACAAATATGGATTGATTGAGAATCTTTAATTAGTATGCTTTCTTTTTGACAGACCAGATTTCAAAACTTCTTCGCTTTTCATGAAAAAAATTATTCATGGAATATATACATCTTTTTATAAAAAATAGAAATGACCATTCGAATTATTATTAAGAATATTTTTTCATTATACTTATTAAGATTTATTTAAATTTACCTCCATTAGGTAGATTCCTTATAGGAACTCAACCTTTGCAATGGTTCTCATGACACGACTTCCGGAAAATTTCTGTAGATCTTCACCGAACATGACCCCTAGAATGCAAAACCAGCCTTCGTTAAAAGGTTATATATATATATATATATATATATATATATATATATATGTTGTTATATATATATATATATATATATATATATATATATATATACTCAAGAAAAGTCAAAAATTATTAAAATAAAATGGAGAGTCTTGGTAAATCGGTAAAAGGTAGGATGCTCATCAGGGTAAGTAAAATCTATATTTTGAACTGTTGTGTCTTAGTGAAATCATAATGTTTTCTGTGAACAAAGTGGTGTATATAGCTAAAAAACACTGGCCCTTACTCCCTGAACATTATGATAAACCAAGAATTTGTTGAAATGCAAATAAAAAGAAATGAAATTACTAACCTAAAACTGAGAGATGCTAAAAAACGGGAGACGCGACAAAGGAATAACTGAACGCGTCATGTAGTGATCTGGATGTTTACAAGATATCAAGTTACTTGAGGTTGGGGGAGTTTCGATGAAGATTAGGAAATCGATGAAGATTAGGAAATCGATGGAAAAAAAGGATGAAAGCGAAATTTACTTTTATATTTCTGCTATGTTTGTTTCGTATTTGTTATATATATATGAAACATCATTCAGCTAGTGTTGGTTAATCCAACGAAAAGGCAGTCTTTGACGAGCGAAGATGAGTTTATTTTATTCAATCATACTTTAATCGATAGGTTTTCAGGTAATTTTAAATAATTCGGAAAAATATCAAGCCATTGTTAAAGTATAAATAGTCGCAAAGCGCGGTCACCAGCGACGAAGAAAACAAGCCACGCCAAAACAGGCGTCTGGTACGAAGGCTACATGATTTTAAAAAGAGGAAGTTGCACCATCGCAGCGAGATAAAGTAGTATCGGAAAAGAGGGGAATTCCCGTTCGTCAGACCGGTTGAAACTGGATTTCAGCCAGTTGAAGTGACAGTTAATTATGTTTTAGAGTTTAAGTATGAATAATTTTACGGATTAAATTTTGAGTAGCGTTTTTAAAAATTAGGAACGTGTTAATTTATTACATATATATATATAAAGATGAATGTCTGTGTGTCTGTTGGCGGTGTACAGAACAGACCGTAAAATATAAAGCTACCAAATTTGGCACAGATATACTTCGGATGCTGAAGATGTGCACCTCGGAACCGTTTTTGAAACTTTTGATTCAAATTTAAATAATTTAAAAATTAAACCAAAGTTCCTCGTTTTTTGCCAATAACTTCTGAATGAATTGATGCAGATAAGAAATTTTTTGTCATTTAAAAACGCAAAAAATTATTTTTCCAATGGTATCAGTTTTATTAATGGACGAAATTTTATCTATTATTTATAAATTTTTTAAGTCATCGGAATACTACAGCCATGGGTGCGAGAATATAGATTGGTGTACAGTAGGCGGGGCTAAGAGCTGTTTGTCAACGTCACGTATGTGCGCGGCAAAACAATCTTAAGCCTAATAGATAAGAATGGTAAATTAGTTAAATAATAATTCGTTGAATTTTTGTTAGAATCATATTATTAGTCTTTTCAGTCATCTATTTACAGTTTAATAATACTAAATTTCCTCTTTCTTCAGTATTCTTTGCCCCCTCCCCCCGTTTTCTTCCTATACTCCGTGACAACTGCTTCAAACGTTCCCTGACGCGATTCCGATAGCGTATATAAGGTTAGACATGCGCCTTCTACCTTTTCAACCTGGGTTCAAATCTCGCCTAAGTTTTGCTTTCGTCAGCTTCTCTTCCCCTTTTCTTGTATATCTAAATGGAAACAAATTTAAATTCTTCCAATACTCACATTTAACTTTTGCCTATTTTTTTATACTCAATAATTATTGTGTAGGGCAATAATACAATGAAACATTCAATGATTGGTCATAAATAGATATACTCAATAATTATAGTGTAGGGCAATGAAACATTCAACGATTAGTCATAAATAGATATACTCACTAATTATTGTGTAGGCAATGGAAAAAAATTCCAACGATTATATTGGTAAATAGAGTTATAATGGCTAATATTGTAGGTAAATGAAAACATTCAACGATTAGTCATAAATAGATATACTCAATAATTATTGTGTAGGGCACTAATACAATGAAACATTCAACGATTAGTCATAAATAGATATACTCAATAATTATTGTGTAGGGCAATAAAACATTCAACGATTAGTCATAAATAGATAAACTCAATAATTATTGTGTAGGGCACTAATACAACGAAACATTCAACGATTAGTCAAGATAAAAAAAATTATTTTTGTTGAAAATAAAATTGTTTTCAAATTTTTGGAGAAAAAAATAAGGTAGAAGGTTCTGAAACCATGTATTATTTGTTTAATTAGTTTTATCATTATCATCTTTCAGCACAGTAAGATAATTCTCTCTAATTATATTTATAGAAGTTTTCACTTTGCTGGATCGAAGATAAAACACTTATCTTTTAAAAGGAAAAAGGCAATCTGTATGGAATCCCATTTTATGACGATTCCTAAAACGGGCAACTTATGCTTTCTATTCCATTTTACGCTCGACATCAAAGAACAGCATCCGGCCTTTAAAAGAAATGCGACTTCTTTTTCTCCATAATATTGAAAAGCAGTTGTCTTCCATGAAAACAAACGAGGACAATCAATCAAAGGGGCTTTTTTCTAAGATTTACGATGATGAATGACATTTTATTTCAATTGTAAGTTTTGATATCTATTTGATTGCTCTGTCTTGCGATGGATGTCCTTTGAACTTTGAAATTTCTTTTAGAAAGGTTCTATTTGTAGCAGTTTTAGAGCAATGTTTGATGTTTTAGCATAAAACATAATCTTAAATGGGTAAGTCTATTAAAAACTTTTAAAAAAGGTGTGATTAACCTTTGGTCGGGTGCAATGCAAATGCTAACACGTTCGGGCGCAACTCATCTGTGAGATTATAAGTTAAATTTTTGCTTAGGCGTAAGGATAAGCTAATCAAACCTAACTATTTGCTCATAGAAATCTATTGTTACAAACATGGAAAGTCGCTTCCCAGCAATGTGAGTCTTATGGTTGCGAAGACAGTTTTACAGGGGTAAGTATGGGATGACCGGCAGCAGCCAAGTCTGGATCCCTGACCTTGGCGACCATCTTGGCGACTTTGGCGACGAAATATGGGATCTCAAAGGTGCTGGAATCTTCTCGATATCTCTATTAGCAGAGGAGATACGCTGGAATGTACTAGATCATTCCATGTGACGTCACGGCCTGCCGGGGGAGACTATATAAGGAGAGCGCTTGAATGACGGAGTGTGTGTTGATCGACTAGTGTCGCCTTGGAGCGCGAGCCTCTTTGGAGTTCTATCCGCTGTGCGAGCTAGTAAGCTGTTAGACGCCGAGCGATAGAAGTGTTTATCCATTGGGAACGACGTTAGAGTTTCTTCCGCATTGCCAGCTAGGAAGCTGGTGAGTTGAGCGCTATTGAAAGTGCTGCTATTGTCATTATTAGTGATTTGCTGACTGTTTGTGTTGCTAAATATCAAAGTGCTGAACTGTTATTACCTGCGTATTGTTGTCTGTTCACGTTGCTAATCTGTGCAAGAACTATTGTTTCCTGTACCATGTGTTTTCCCGCATATTTGTGAATAAACCTTCATTCTCCATTATCCTGCGTGTTGACATTTTACACCATACAACCACAGAACGATTTTTGTAACACTATATTTTTGGTAATCAAATAACTTTTTTAGATTTCCTTGTAATTTCAACTAACAAAATGTCCAGGAATTCATTACGGAATTGACGCTTGTTTTCCCGAAAGGTTCCTTAGCAATGAAAAACTGTTGTCGTTAAACAATATATTAAAAATAACAATCAATATCATTGAATTAGGAGCTGGAACACAGGTATACGAACTTTTGCAGATATATAAAAAGAAACATTGAGAAAATTTGTAAAATCAACAATACAAACGTAATCGGGCGCAACTCATCTACCAGATTAACGTGCCCCTCATGTACATCAAAAGAGCACTAGAGAAAAATACCACGACACCCTAGTGTGAGTGATAGGGAGCCGGGAAGCTACTAGAGGTCCCATACCTTTTTCGGTAAAACCGGCACCTGGACACAAAAAATTTTTGATGCTTCATCTCGCATATTAGATGCGCCCGACGAAAGGTTAAAGTGCTGCTTGTATTTTAAAATCTTTTACCAATTGTTACTAAAACTTTACAATAGAAAGTAAATCGTCGTCAAATAATTTGACATTGATCTTTTGTTTCTCGATAGATTTGAAAGTACATTTCTATTAAGGGCTATATGAACCTTAACACCGAAAAATTAATTCAAATTAGTTGAAATGGAAACAAAATTGATAGATTTTTTTACCACATTTCTATAAAATATTTCTTTTTTTTATCTAAACATAAATTATAAAGTCAGTGAGTAATAATTATAAGCGTTTCAAAAGTATATATAAAGTAAAAAACTTTGGTGTAAGTTGTCGAACATATATGTCGCTTGCGTGCAGAGTTTTAAAAAAAGTAAACAACTCATGCTAACAAATTTTATGAAAATGCACTTCCTAATAACATAGCTGGAAAATCATTCCATGTGATAAACATCCAGATATGTTAGATGATGTTACTTTTTAGGTTGCTCAAATATGATTCGTTTTTCCTTAAATTCCTTTTTAAACTTTTCTTCATTATGTCTGTATAAAAATATGTGGGAAATTTAATATCGATAAGATGAACAATAGTTTAAAATGTCTGCGCGCACTCCAAACCCATGTTTGTCAGCTTATACAGAATTGGTTTCCTTTATATATCGTCGCTTAACAAACAACACCAACCATCTCAACTTTTTGAAATTTCGAAAAGGAAGAAAAAAATGAATTTTTCGCAACTTGCAACGACTATTTCTGAATTTTTTTCACATCTGATGCAAGCACGTTGTCTTATGTTGATATCAGATAAAAAAAAATCAGAAATATTCGTTATTGGTTGCGAAAAATTCATTTTTTTCTTCCTCTTTGAAATTTCCAAAAATTGAAATAAATGGCTTTGCTTGTCTCGTATATTAGACTTCATTTCCTACTGGCAAATAAATCCCGCTTTATAGATTTTTTGACAACATTAATTTACACAACTTTTCATAATTAAATTTTAATCATGTAAAAGTCGGGTCGAAAGGGTTAAGAGACCCGTTCAGGACTATCATCGCATATATGTGATCACTCTTTCCGTGCCCTACAGCCCATCGTCTCATATATGTGATCACTCTTTCCGTGCCCTACAGCCCATAGTCTCATATATGTGATCGCAACTTGAGCGTTTTATTTGAATTTTTAAACTGCACTAGATGGCGGTAAAAACCTTTATTTTTTCGAATGATGTTGCATCAGAGTGTTGACCTTCAGTATGTACTTTTGGTTCCGGGTTTTTCTTTTTGTATCAGGGCTATTTGATTATGTAAACAACTGCGCGTGTTCGGTTCTTTGGAGAGGATTGCGCATTTAAAGAGCTATGATTTATTTTGCGAGGGATTTCTTTTTATGTTTTGATGGCATGATGAAAGGATGGAATGTTTATTGGTTAGGGGTTAGAGTAGAAATTATCGTTTGGAGTTCGCTACATAGTATTTTGTATTTTTGGGTAGATTTTATTTTATTTCAATTGTTTTTTTAATATCATGAACATTTTATTACATTATATTCGGACATACTATCAATGATAATAAATTGTAAATTTCAGCGTATTTACTTGCGGTAATGATTTTATATGAATTTTTAAATGAAATTAGGCTTAACGGAAAAAATCGCCCGGTCCCGTGCGCACGCATTCTTCCGGAGCGCGTGGGCCTGGGGAAGCGCTTCTTTCTCCTTTAGGTGGTCCTGAACAGGTTAAGAGGAGATATGCTCTTGAAATGCTAAAATTATTAAACTGTCTAAATTCACGTTTAGGAGGAAACTTTTCTTAGGTAACTGTAGTTAAAAAACTTATCCAATCATTTCAGTATTTGCTACGTCATGAATAATGGCACTTCCAGAACTTTTGAGTTTCTTTTTCTTTGTTAAAGATCCTGTATCCTCTTTTAACCCTTTGAGGCGCAGTGTGCCTGCTGATGGCACACCTTATTTCACTCGCTTCTTAACTGCTAAATTCAATTATAAATGGAAAATAATAGGTTTAGGATGGGGCTAATATTACTCCTTGTTGGAGCAAACCAAGATTTCACCGAAATTTCTGCTAAATTTAATTGATGTTTCACCTTTTAAAAAAGTAAAACTGCTCAAGATATTATTCACTAGAGTTAAGTAAATTTACTTCAGAGCCCCTGACTCAACAGAAAGTAGTTTCAATCAAAAAATAGCTCCTTTTC
>BGPR01048919.1:0-11432 GCA_013235015.1 Araneus ventricosus
CAAGATTTATCTTCTGGTTGTCTTAACTCTTAACCAGAATTGTTCAAAAAAGGACCTTTAGCAAGGAATTGCTCTCTATTGGAGATTCCATCTCGAAAAAAATGTGGCCAGATTCCCTTGAAAGTCAAAAGGAAGGCAGCCTACCCCCATATATGGAAACTAAGTCAGATTTCAAGATCAAGTATTACCTAAGTGCACCAAGATCGCTTTAACCAATGCAGAAGATGTATTATTTCTTATTTGCCAAAGAGTTCTTGATTCATGGGTTGAAATGAAATTATAAACACCACAAAAATCGAATGAACATTAGATTATTACTGGAAGTAATTTATTCAGCAGTGCTTCTGTCTTTAAAAGTTTCTTTAAATAGTACGAAAAGCTTTTAATTCTTCAGATTGTTAAAAAGGAATTTAGTTATACTGCAATTAATAAGATTAAGGGGCCTGTTCTGGTAACCCCGGTTGGGTTCCGCACGTTAACAACGGAACCCAACCCAACTCCCAACCCAACCGGGGGTACCAGAATAGACCCCTACAAAATGTTAGACATTTTGTGAAAATTTAGCAATAAATATATTTTCGGATCCGAGGTTAGTAGTGTTCCTAGGTATTTTTCCAATTCCATACCATGATCTCAAATGATTCGTATCCGATCGGTGAGCGTTTAGACATCTGCGGTTGGCAATACTTTGAATGCAAATAAAACGTGTTTTTGATACGTAATGTAGACGGCTTGTGGACATGATTTTGTCAGTTGGAGATGAGAACGGAAGAATGATATACTATGTGCACGAGATCAGGTTATGAGTTCTGGCAATGATTTTCGCATTAGAGAAATAATTTTAAAACTTATTTTATTGTTTTGATTATTCCAGTGAAGAGTATTGTATAGCAACGGATTCGGAAACTTTCCGCTCTTTTGCGCATGCGCCCGGTGGAGTTATTTTCATTAAAATAGGGGGAAAGTGAAGAATGGAAGGGTGATGTTTACATTTTAATGAGCGTGATCTAACAATCCGCTAACAAACCGGTGATCTAATAACTCCGGAAATGGGCTCATATGACTCATTGCCTGACACCTCTTTCCGGTGTAAAGTCGTCTAAAAATGGTAGTCTCGGAATCCGTGGCCAGACGATATTATGATTTGGATTAATTGTAAATCATTTTTAAGAAAACCTGATCTCGTAACTGTGCCACCTCTACGAAATTTTCTCTGTCAATTCTGCTAAAGGTGTTAAACACACTCTCGTCGACAGCAAAATATCTAAGTAGAAATTATTTTAAAAATAATATTTTGAAAAATAAACGCAAATTCGATAAGCCATTCAATAGAAGCATGTACTTACAGCTTTCATCAAAACAGTTGCATCAACCTCAGAATAATTGTTTCATATCTTAATTCCTTTGAAAAAAATAAAACGCGATCTTAAAATTCCAATATCAAAAATAACGTTGAATATTTTGTGATGTATAAAGAAATATAGTTATTTTCTTTTTCCAGACATTTCTCATCCGAGACGTATTTAGTTTTAAGCTGATCGCTTTGATATTTTCTTAACTATGTCCATAAATCTCAATATAACCTAAAATAGTAGTCGATATTTTTCTTTATAATACAATATGTTTACAGTTTGGTGTTGTCCTTGTTTTTGAAATGATATTCATTTTCCGGCATTACTAATATAATAGCCGAGATCCTCCGTTAACGCTCTGACGTCACCCACAATAAAACTTGCGCCATAGCACTACGAGACGTTCAACAGCATTATTTCATTCTTGAAGAACCTAAATTTCAGTAATTTTAAATTTAAAAGATTAATTGTCGTCCTAATTTCAAATTTAATAGCTCTAAAATAGCGAAACAAAATTTGCTATCGATTTATATTAAATTTATCTCCCTATGATGAATAGTTCCCGATAAATTTTAAATTATATTAATCCTATATTTCTAGTTAATTTCCGTGTTTTAATAGAAAGTAGTAAATTACGTCAGTGGTATATCATGCGCGTGATATAGTTTGGACGCCAATTGCATCTGAATGCAATCGTGGCGATGTTGTTTTCTTGCCAATAATTAAATTAGCCACCAGTGACGTGAATCTACCATTCGTTCTCAATCGCCGCCAGTTCCCGTTAATTCCAGCTTACATGATGACTATCAACAAATCGCAGGGGCAAACTTCCGATCATGTTGGAATTTACCTCGATGACCCTGTCTTTTCACATGGACAGCTCTATGTTTTACTTTGAAGGTCTAGGATTTCCAATCACGTTAAAATTTACACAAAGACATCTGAAGTACAAGGAAAATTATTAAGCAACGAAAAATACTTCAAACGGAATGTTGTTTACCAAGAGGTTTTTTGGATAAAGAAATATTTAAATAATATGTAAATAAAAAAAGTATTTCCTGTCACAAAACATATGTTTATTTTATTTGTTTTCAATCAATGTTAAATATTTCTCTGGCATATATATCTATTTAAACACGTCAAATTTGAAGGGAAATCTCTCGAATGAAGAGGCAATTTGCACCCGTCAAACCATGATAGGTGATTTTCTAGTTTTTTATATATTCTACCATTGTATTGGCGCAGCATAGCCAAAGATGGCTTTTGCGCCATTAAACACAAACCAAACCAAACTAGTATTGTATATAATTTGTTATATAATCAAACTTATTTCGTAGCAAAAGCATATTCACAAAAATATGTGTACTTCCGAAAATAATCTTCCCTGTGAATAATTTAGACAAATTTTACTATTATAAATTTAGATGATGATTTTACAATTACTCTCATCTCAACTTCTTTAATAAATTCGCGGTAACTTTTTAAACTCTGTTACGCAACTATGTTTTCAATTACTTTATTAAATGTTTTCACTTACAAACCAATAGATAATCCCGGAGGCGACAGAAAATAGTGTAAAAAAATACCATAGCTATTATAACGGTCTTGATAAAAAATAGTTTTTAACGTCTAGTAGGATACCTTGAGGGAATGAACCTTGCTTTAATTAATAATGTACTCGGTAATATTATCTCCCTCTAAAAATAATAATTCTGTCCTATATTTATAAAGTAAATAAGAGCTAAAATTATGATGACGACATTTTATGATGGGACAAAAAATTATTTCTTGGAATTATATAGACAATATATTATAGAATTAATTCTATAATATATCGTTTATTTCTGATAAACAATAAAAAATAAGAAAGATGATAAGCTTTTGATATAACACAATAGCACTAAATTTAAAAATATAGGATATTTATTATATAAAGAGTTACTCTACAAAATATTAACTGTATTTGAACAAAAATTAAATTACGTGATCTTTAATATTGATAGAAAGAGCGCCTTTCAACATGTTTTCATTATTAAAACATTTTTGTCGCAAAATAATACGTGGATTAATGAATTAATGACGGTGAGTTTTTCAGAAAAAATGTTAAACACATTATTAAGCATGATGTGAAATTCTGTTACAGCGTAGAAGTGACGCTGTGAAGGACATCTGGTGGTGTCCTTTATTAATGATGTTGAATAAAGAATAAAAAAAAAAAATAGATCGTCACCTTTATACACGAAATCATTAATTTTATACAACAAGTAACTATTAATACATGTACTAGTTAACAGGTATAACCAGAAAACACGCAGCTGAATGTTTAACAAAGTAGTTAATAACTCAAAATGATCTTTGATTAAAATTCTTAGACAAAACACTTATTTATAAATGAATTTTTAGTCAAAATGCAAGCGTTATTGGCATTTGTATTTTCACAATATATGATTTCGCAGAAACAAGTAAACAGCTCGATCATTCAAATATGAATGCAGAATGTGTTATACAAATCACTTTAGCAATAGTTTACTGATTTTAGATAGTGCATGTTTGTCGATAAATGCAAATTCCTAAACAACATTTCTCAAATAAATTTGTCTTGATTCAAACTTCTATTCAGGTTGCTGAAACAGATTTGCTCAAGTAAGCTCTAAGTAATCTCAACATCGCAAAAGCTTAATTTCAAATCTAAATCAAAGTAAATTTATGTTGAGTATTACTTTTCTATAAGAATTTCAAGGAACGAGGTTAGGGATTATTTAATTAACTGGAAAATCACCCGTCATACCATGACGGGTGCAAATTGTCTTTTCATTTGAGAGATATCCTGTCAAATTTGACGTGTTTAAATAGATATATATGCGAGAGAAATGTTTAACGTTTATTGAAAACAAATAAAATAAACATATGTTTTATGACAGGAAGTATATAATTTTTATTTGCATATTTCTTTATTCAAAAAACCTCTTTGTCTTAAAAAAAATCTAGAAAATCTAGCAGATATAATCTAGATAGATAGAAAATCTAGTTTCAAAACAAAGCACTTCTCTGCTTGTCAAACGTTGCCAAAAAATATTATCAAATTTTATCATCACGATTGTAATAAATAATGAGATGCATCGTGGCGTCCAAACTACATCACGCGCATGATATACCACTAACGTTATTTACTACTTTCTATTGAAAAACGGAAAATAATTTGAAATATAGGATTAATATAATTTAAAATTTCTCGGGAACTATTCATCATAGGGAGATAAATTTAATATAAATCGATATAAAATTTTATTTCATTATTTTAGGGCTATTAAATTTGAAATTAGAACGACAATTACTCTTTTAAATGAAAAATTACTGAAATTTAGGTTCTCTAACAATGAAATAATGCTGTTTAATGTCTCGCAGTGCTATTGCTCGAGTTTTATTGTTGATGACGTCAGAGCGTTACCGAGAGATCTGGGCTATTATACTAGTAATGTTTTATTAATTGCATCGAAAGATGGTGACGACTGTTTCTGTGCCAATCCAAAACTTGTACACTTCAAAACAAATAAAGTTAATACAACTAGCACTAATGGAAACTAAATATGAAAACAGATTAGCAGCCGTTGTCTGTTTAGATTTCAGGTCGAAAGTTAGATCAGCCTGTTAATAAAATTACATATGTCAATTCTGCACAAAATTACAGTGATGCATTTAAAAAGAGTAGTATCAAAATTGTTTTCAATATTTTTTATCTGATTAAAATACAACAATTGGAGTACAGATACTGAATTATAACCAGTAAATTCAGTTGGGCTCATGAACAGTGCGATTTTCAATTAACCTACAAATTTGAAATGAAATAACTTGTCCGAGTCTCCCTAGATGTCGCTAGGAGTACATACAGTGAGAGAGGGTATAAATGGAAATTGTTCAACGCCACTTCCACCTTTTATACAGGAAAGCATTAATTTTCTACTACAAGTAACTATTAATAACCCCACTTTTTAACAAGAATAATCAGAGAACATGCAACTTATTATTCAATAAAGTGAGTACTAAAGCAAAATTAACTCTAAATTAAATTCTCAAACAAAACATTTATTTATAAATGAACGCCGGATTAAAACCCATTCAAACTTGGCATTGGCATTTTCACAATAAATGATTTGGCGGAATAAAGTAAACAGCTCGATTATTCAAATATAATCGCAGAATGTGATAAACAAATCACTTTAACAATAGTTTGCTGCATTTAACTAGTGCCTGTTTGTCGATAAATACAACTTCCTAAACACCATTTTTCAAACAAATTTGTTTTGATTCAGACTTCTATTCAGGCTTCTGAAACAGATTTGTTCAAGAAAGCTTTAAATAATCTCAACACTGCAGAAGCTTAATTATAACTCTAAATCAAAGTAAATCTACGTTGAGTATTCCTTTTAAACAATAATTTCAAGAAACGAGTTTAGAGATTATTTAATTAACGGTTAATTAATTTTATTGAAGGGAAGTGACGAGCAACAGTTTCGTTACCAATTTAAAACTGTTAGACATCAAGTACAAATAAAGTTAATGAGATATAGCACTAATGGAAACTAAACATCAAGTACAAATAAAGTTAAAGAGATATAGCACTAATGGAAACTAAACACCAAAACGGATTTTCTGTCGTTGCCTATTTATATTTCTGGTCGAACCTTAGATCAATATGTTAACGAAATATTATATGTTATCTCTGCTCCAAATTATAGTGATACGTTTAAAAAGAGCAGGATCAAAATTGATTTGAATATTTTTTATGTGATCAGAAGAACTTAGATACAGATACTGAATTATAATTTTTTTGGTTTGATGTTTTAAATTCAGTTTGACTCCTGAACAGTGCGATTTTCAACCAACCTACAATTTTTAGCTGAAATAACTTTTTTAGAGTTTGCCTAGATGTCGCTACGAATGCGTTCAACGAGAAAGGGCATAGAAGGAATTTTTTTAATGTCACTTCCACTCTTTTTCAAAATTTCTTCAAAACCGTCATATTCAAACACGGATCGTATTTTCATTATTAAATAGAGGGAAAAAAATGCAGCATTTTTCAACATTCAAAAACCAACCTCCTAAGTCATTAACAGTGAATTTAGAGTGCGAGTTACCCAAATCGTTACCCTGGTGCACTACTTTAGTCACATAGAGCTACTTTAATCACATAGAGCTACTTTAGTCACATAGAGCTACTTTAGTCACATCGAGCTACTTTAATCACAGAAAGTCACAGTTGAGTAAGGTAAGTAAGTTTACACCCTTCAATCCCAGCGGCCGTTCAGCAGAGACAGCCTCCCGTCGAATTTTTTTTCAAACTGCTTTTGTGCATTTTTACCATCCAAACTTCATTGATTCATACTTAATTTTTTTTTTTTTTCTCTTCACCCAAAATTGATTTAAAAATGTTTTTTGATTTCCATTTCTTGAATAAAACATGGGAAAAATCATTTTAAAAATCCCATTGTGTTTTAGGTGTGGTTTATGGCTATAAAACAGTTTCTTACCGATCGGCAACACTGGGCTTTAGCTGCGAAAAAAAATTCTTCGTTAAAATTATATATAATTAAACACAGCTTCATTTTAAGAACTAATAATAAGGATAAGAAATTTCTTTCATCATTTTAGAATAAAATGTGGTATTCTCAAGTGTACAAACAAAGCAAAAAATGAAGCCGAATGGGAAATATCAATTTATTTTTATTTTTTCATCAGCACTCAATCTGCAATCTACAAGTTGTCAATTGATTTAATAACATTTTCAGTACGTATCCTATTGGCAGTAACAGGCATTAGAGCTTCAGTCTTATTCTCAATATTTTAGAAAACAAAAGAGAAGAACTTATAATAAGGATAAGAAATTTCTTTCATCATTTTAGAATAAAACGTGGTATTCTCAATTCTGAAGTGTACAAACAAAGGAAAAAATGAGGCCGAATGGGAAATATCAATTTCTTTTTATTTTTTTCATCAGCACTCAATCCGCAACCTACATGTTGTCAATTGATTTAATAGCATTTTCAGTACGTATCATATTGGCAATAACAGGCATTAGAGCTTCAGTCTTATTCTCAATATTTTAGAAGACAAAACCGAGTATGTTGCTTAAAGGCAACACACGGCATTTTAGCATGAATTGGGAAGAGGCTTGTGCATAAAATATTAGAAAGTTTTACTCGGTATTCCTTTGGATCATCTAGCGTGGTAAGAAATGGAGCTCTTATGTTTTTTTGAGATTGTTAAGGGACCCTAAGGCAAAATATGTTGTTGTCATTTCTGATATAATCTAAAGTGATTGGTGCTCATTGCACCCAAAATTAAATGAAATTAGGACTGAGCTCATGAGTAAGAAAAGAAAGAGTTTATCTAGGAAGGATAATTTTTAAGGTGTATGATTTTATTCTTTATGCGTGAAATCTCAGGTTCTGAATTTCCTTATAACATTTAAATACCATAAAATGGTTTCTTAAGAAAAAAATTTAATATTATACAAGTATCTTACGAATAAAGTACCCCGAAACAAATTTATTTTCATGCTATTAAACTGAATTATTTTGAAATCATTTTATGTTGATTCTTTTTGGATGATAAACGTTTTTCCGTTTATTTTATTTAATTGAATTTTAAGATCGCATATCAGATTTGTAGGTTAAATTAGTTGTATAATCATCTAAAAAGTTTTATTCTGTCAATCGTAACCAGGCCTAACATTGACGTCGTAATTAACACTGTGTTTTGTAAAATCAAAATATTAAAAAAAATAGTTCAGAGAATCCCATTTATCCCTAATGCGAAGATTAAAAAAAGCAAACATCCAAAATTGTCCGAAAAATTTTGCATGTCCTTTATCTAATGGAAAGAATAAACGGTGCAATAAAGTGAAATTAAGCAGACAAATCGAAAAAATTACAAAGAAAATACATTGATTTTTGCAATCTATTAGGTTGATGGAATGCCATTCTACGATAGGCTATAGTAAAGTTCTAATTGTCTGTTAAAAATATAATTTATATAAACGATAAAATTCCGTAACCAGGCCTAACACTGACTTCGTACTTTAACACTGTGTTTTGTAAAATAAGAATATTAAAAAAATAGTTCAGTAAATCCCATTTATGTAAAGATTAAAAAAAGCAAACATCCAAACTTGTCCGAAAAATTATGCATATCCTTTATCTAATGGATAGAATAAACGGTACAATAAAGTGAAATTAAGCAGACAAATCGAAACAATTACAAAGAAAATACATTGATTTTTGCAATCGATTAGGCTGATGGAATGTCAATCTGCGACTGGTTATATTAAACTTCTAATTGTCTGTGAAAAAAATGTAATTTATAAAAACGATAAAATTCCCAAAGAATAAGCAGATAGAAATAACTATTTTTGTAATGGATTTTGTAAACCATTTGATTAATTTTCATTTTGATATCTTAGTGTTGAATTTTTCTTTTCAACATAATGTCACATTTAAGAAAATGGCGATAGTTTCATCAATTGGTGTAAACATTTTAGCGGCTATGTGCCGTTGAACAAGAACAAATATCTGACTTTTTTTCTTTATCATTGTTTTACTTTTGTTATGTTTTGTTGGAAACATCCTGAATTATTTTTATTTTATTCATTTATATCTTTATGTCATGTTTTTCTTCCTCCTTCGTTTATTTCTAAACCTCGCTATTTTCTTTAAAAAAAGGAACATTTAAAAGAAAGTTTCGCTCTAGCATATTAATTATTTGTTGGCGACAATATTTTTACTAGTATTTTACATGAGAATGTTCTTATGTATATTTATTTAACAACATTGACATTTTCATGATATAAATTACTAAGCATGAAGCAAACAAAGGAATACTTTGCATTTTTTACTAAAGTCCAATTTTCAAAGATATTTGAATAGGAGCTTTAAAATAAAAAAGCATTTATTTACATTAAGAATATACTAGATCCAGTTATATTTTGTGTTTTAAATGCTCAAAACATTCTTGGAAATTTTTATATTGAAGCTTAGTGTTATTGTGCTGCAATCTTTTGAAGAACAGCTTAGAAAAGTCAAGAATCCGCTGAAAATTTAAAACGGAGGTTCTTCGATTTTTTGCAATCACTCTTTTTAAAAATAATTTGTTAAATTTTATAAAAATTTTATTAAGAACATTTTTTACTTGTGGGATATGAGGATTTAAAGGAATTTATTCCTGTTATGTATAGAAACATATTTTGACGTGATGCTTTAAAATTATTTTGTCGTTACCATTAATTTTAAATGTAATGTTTCCAATTTCTTTTCTTCTTTCAGTTTGAAAAGAATTTATTTTGTTCATCACAAGGAAAAAAATTATATAAATCAAAACATCTATACCACAGAAAGAAATATATTCAATGTAGTTTTTTTAAAATTGATGATGGAGTTATAGTCAAAAATTTTGCTTTATCTTTTTTATTTATTTTAAAGATTTACATGAGATATTTTTATTTTATGAACATGATTTTTTTGTTTAATTTTTTCTACAAAAGGATGCAAATTCTAAGAAAAATTAGCCTGTTTTGATTTATTTGCATAATGTACAGGCAGGATATTAATTTTCTCACCATTAAGATGCTTACATTACTTTTTTGTATCACTTACTGTTTGTTTTCCTGCTAGAAGATTTGGCCGAAACAGAAAAAAGATGGTGTTCGGAAGGAAAAACCAACGCAATGAATCAAAGAAAACATCTTAAGCCCACTCTTTCGATATAAGAAAATATTTTTCCTTTCCTCCAAAGGACAGAAGAAACTTTATCTCTGAATTGTTGATTTTGTCAGCGAAATGCAAAATTGTGTGTTTTTAGTCCTTGTTTTGCACAGGACTTCATACATAAAAAATATAATAAAAACATGATGATGAGAAAAAGGTCTTTATTAAAAGTGAAGTGTTTTCGGACTGTTTTTTTATCAGAAAAAAGGGTAGTTCTTTAACAAGACTAACCACATTAAGTACTGTTACAAAACTAATGGAAATTGTCGTGTAATAAAAGATGAGTAAGCGAAATGTAACTAACAGGCATTATTTTTAATAAGAAATTTTGTTTCATGTAATTTTTTACTGGTAAAGTGTTTTGAACTAAACATGCCATACTGATTGCATAGTATAAATATATTTTTAAGGATCTGAATTGCGATTTTTCATAAAAATATAATTATATGCTGTCATGAAATATAAGTAAGAGTTTTTAATAAAATTTATCATGAAAATCTTATAAAGAAACAAAGTTGATGTCAAAATAAAACGAGATTGTCAGTGTAAAAATAAAGAAAAAGAAATTGTCAATTGGAAAAATTTCAGATAATCCTTTTATTTCCGTTTGCGATGAAGGAAGAACAATTTTTTTAGGAATCGGTAGTGTTTATTCCAAGAAAAATATCATAAACGCTAAATTTATCTCCTAGATGATGAATTTTTTAAAAAATTAATAATTTGATGTCGAATTAAAAACATTTGTGTTATGAGCAGAATATGAATCTCGATTTTTTGTATTTTAGATTGGAATATTTTTTAAGTCCTCAAGGCAAGGATACAACATATTTTTTGCCCATTTTAAAGCTTGAAGTTACCTATTGAACTTAAAATTACAAATGAACTAAAAGTCATTCCTAAGTAAAGTAAGCTTCAAATTTTTAACATTTTTTTTCCATGCATATTTTTGTTAAAGTTCTGAAGATTTTGTTATCAGAGATGCATAATTTCTGATTAATCATGATTACTTCATGAATATATAAAAAAGCTTGATTTATTCATTTGTCAGGCGTCTTATTATGAAGTTACACCAGAAACGTTCTGATATTTATTAGTTGTGAGAAGATGACGTGCTCGATATACCTGAGGCGCTTCGTATTCTCCGAATTTCCACTCCACACCAACGAAAGACATTTCACTCACGAAGACAGATTTAATTTGCATCATGTTCACAACCACTAGATATGATCAGATTGGTAGATATTATCAAATATCGAACCTCTTGATCATCGACCTCGGAGTTTGTCACCCGTTCACTGCGTCCATATTTGAAAGAAAAAAA
>BGPR01048920.1:0-11432 GCA_013235015.1 Araneus ventricosus
TCGTCCACAACTTATTTATTATAGAAAAGACTCTTTCTACGAGTGCATTAGTGCCATGCAAACATAGAATATATTCAATAAACCATTTATTTTTTCCCTCAAAACAGGACCTCTAATCTTTAGGTAATAGTAAGCACGTTAAAAAAACGCACATTTCTTCAGATTTTATTCATTGATGGAAAGAACAGGAATGAAGACGTGAAAATATTTAAATTTATGTGATCTTGTGTTATTCTGAAGAACACATTTTTGCTTCAGTATATTTGGTGTAGATTTTTTTAAAAATGAAATTCTTGGCAGGATTTCTTAAAATTTACTTTGGTAATTAACGTTGCTTTATAAAATGCGACTTGCAGTTGTGTTTTCTGGCTCTTCCACAACGTATTCATAAGAAAAAAAACTCTTTCTACGAGTGCATTAGTGCCATGCAAACATAGAATATATTCAATAAACCATTTATTTTTTTCCTCAAAACAGGACCTCTAATCTTTAGGTAATAGTAAGCACGTTAAAAAAACGCACATTCATTCAGATTTTATTCATAGATGGAAAGAACAGGAATGAAGACTTGAAAATATTTAAATTTATGTGATCTTGTGTTATTTTGAAGAACACATTTTTGCTTCAGTATGTTTGGTGTAGATTTTTTAAAAAATGAAATTCTTGGCAGGATTTCTTAAAATTTACTTTGGTAATTAACGTTGCTTTATAAAATGCGACTTGCAGTTGTGTTTTCTGGCTCGTCCACAACGTATTCATAAGAAAAAAAGACTCTTTCTACGAGTGCATTAGTACCGGACAAACATAGAATGTATTCAATAAACCATTTAATTTTTTCCCTCAAAACGGGACATCTAATTTTTAGGTAATAGTATGTGTGTTCAAGAAAACGCACATTTCTTCAGATTTTATTCATTGATGAAAAGAACAGGAATGAAGACGTGAAAATATTTAAATTTATGTGATCTTGTGTTATTCTGTAGAACACATTTTTGCTTCATATTTGTTGTAGATTTTTTATAAAATGAAATTCTTGGCGGGATTTCTTAAAATTCACTTTGGTAATTTACGTTGCTTTATAAAATGCGACTTGCAATTGTGTTTTCTAGCTCGTCCACAACTTATTCAGATTTTTCCCTCAAAACGGAAGATCTAATTTTTAGGTAATAGTATGTGTGTTCAAGAAAACGCACATTTCTTCAGTTTTTTTTCATTGATGAAAAGAACAGGATTCTGAAGAACAAATATTTGCTTCAGTATATTTGGGGTTGATTCCAAATGAAGAATGAAATTGTTGGCAAGATTTCTTAAAATTTACTTTGGTAATTAACATTGTATTTATTGCGATTTGCTTGTGCATTTGCCACTTCAGTGTTTTTTCGCTTATCCACAACTTATTCATAAGAGAAACGACCCTTTGTATTGGTATAATAGTGCCCTATAGTCATAAAATATTTTCAATAATTATACGAAAGTTCGTATGACTTACATTATTGGCGTGAAAGCTTTCGAACAGTTCCATTCAACGACCTTCCGTTGAAATATTCCCAGTGTTTCATTCTGTCACGTCATCCCATGTAATGCAGTTAGAACTAAGCGCGAGATAGGAGGCTTCTGACCAACTTATGTGTGACACGTATAGCGCATGCTCTGTCATCGCCGGGCTACTAGACGTTACCGTAGGATTTTTTGATTTTTGGCGCCTTCTTGTTTCAAATTGTTATTATATGTTGTTCTCTTTCTGAATACGGGACATTTGGTCCCGTTCAAAACGGGACGTATGGTCATATTAGTTACTGCATGATGCAGAAATCGTTCAAAATTCTCTCCATGGCAGACAGTTGACCCTACAGCTACGAAATTTAGCACTTAGTTATTTTTGGGGTAGTAGGTGTTCACTAAGAAAGGGCTTTTAAAAATTTTAATTAGATTTTTAATTAAAAATTAATCGAATTGTTAACGTTTTCCCTCAATAGTTCCAGAGAATCTAATCGCACAAAAACCATTCTAAAACCATTTTAAAATTCAAAAGTTAGCCTTTGACTAATGCCAGTTTTATTTCCTTAAAACTTTTCTCTAATTGTGAGAGACTATTAAAAAATATTTTTAAACATATTTTATAACACTTCTTTCTCGTTTTAGTTGCTGCGTTGATACACATGGACAGTGTGACAACTATTAAATACAAATTTTTGTTTGCACGCTATAATTGAGAGTAAGTTCGACGCTGTCGACGGTCGTGTTCCGTTTAGAATTTTCAAATTGAGCGAAATAAACGTAGCATAATTTGAAAGAAAAAGTCCAGATGCCAGCACAGTTTGAGCTGAATTAAAGTCAATAATTGTGTGTTAAAATTTAAGTTCTTAAATTTCATCCTTTTTAACTCGAAAACACTTCTCTGGTCATTTTCAATGGAGTCAGTTCATTTAACGACACAGTACTCCACAAAGCAAGGAAATATTGATGGATACAAAGAAGAAAATGAATATAAAAAATGATTGTAACACTGAACTAATTTTGTTGGTAAGTACCTTCGTGGATAAACGTATTTGCATTTGCTAATATATCCATGGAGACAAATTGTACGGGTTATACCTAGGGCGCTGTTTATCCCCAGGCTTTTTTATATCATTTGTGAAGTGTAGTGAGCTCTAAGTTCTTTGAAGATAAGGGAGAATTAACTGATTGCCCCAGCAAACATTAAGAAAAACTATTTTTCATAAATATATTTCTTTAGTTTGGAGATTCATTCATAATCGGACAGATTTATTCAAGGGAAAAGGATTAGCGGAGAGGAAAAGAATGAATTATGTATTGAGTGATCATCATTATCTGCTAAAATGTAACATTATGGTTCATCCATCAGTTTTCTGAATTAAATTTTTTAAAAGAGAAAATCCTCTTTGAGAGCATTTAGATATTTAATTAAAAAGTAGCGTCTATGGACGAGTTTTCTGGTTTGTTTATTTACATTAAAAACCTGAACTTCCGCTTTGAAGGTTCGATTGACTTAGCATTACACCGGAATGACGTGGGAACAGCATTTTAATGTAAATAAACAATACAGAAAGCTCATACATAAAAGAATTTAAAATTTATTTAAGGTCCTCGACTTTTTAATGTTTAGCGACATTGATTATTTTCTTGTTTTTGTAAAAATCGTTTGATTTTATTCTTTTTTCATACGTCAGTGTTAAAGTTAATTTAGAATTTTGAATATATAGGAAATGCCAGTGGAGCCAATGACATAAACTCAATGTATATTTATTGCGTAGGATAGTTATTTAAAATTACCCTAATTTATTCTATATAAATGTTGATCTTCGTTGATCTAATTACTTAAAGAAATTTAGAAAATCGAAATCCTTATAGCTAATTGCATGACGATGCACTTTATAATGCAAAACAAAAAATGTCTGCTGAGTCGATCACATTGGTTGAATTACTAACAGCTTGCATATTCATTTGTCAATATTCGGTGTGCTTTCGACTTATGATCGTATTCGGAATATCATTTTTTATTAATATGTCGCGCATTTGAACTGTCGGTTGCTGCTTTCTACTTTAGCTGCTGCTGTTTTGGCGGTATTTGTTTCCTGTTTTTTCGCCAAAAGAACAAAAAGTGGATTGAGATCATACTATACATAAACAGTATAGCCGTCCCGCCAAGGCACACGGCAAATCTGAAAACCGGTCGAGCAATAAACTGCTCCTACAAAAGAACTCCTAAGGCTACAAAGCAACTAATAGTAGAAGGTTTTCTCAAAGTAAATGACTAAGAACGCGAAAAAGAAGTCGACAAAATGAAAACAAAAAACAAAGAAAATAGAGAAAAGTCCCTTACCACTGTGCGACCATCGAGACTCACCTCGTCTCAGATAAAAGACAAAATATGAAATAGTAGCCACTCTAGATGACAAATAAAATCAAAGATCAAAGCCCAATTCCAGGCAAAATACAAAGGATACTAGTGTTCTAAACAGCAACTGACAATATAAATATATGCAAAAAATACAACACAACTATACACTAACCATAAAATCGGGCAAGAATTTGCACAAAGTCGGTATCAAAGTTGGCGCCGATGTTCAGATACAATAAATACCACCTACTCTCAATTAATTCAATAGATAATATTAATAAATTGTTGCAATTCTTACATAGAATTAGACTAAAAAGTTAAGAGTGGTTACCAATGAAGAATTTTAATTAACAGTATTAATCAACCAGAAAAGGAGCACAAAGAACACTAACTGTTCAAATCGTCCGGAGCCAAACTGGGCTGCAGACTAACGAAATCTAAAATTCCCTTTACCTATACACCTAAACAGGCTGCATATATACTAATCAGTAAATTCTTCAAAGATGAATACAGTTGTATGCAATCAACAAAATACAATACACTTACAAGTTGCAATAAATAACATACTAAAGTTATCCAAAATATATACAAATACAAATTGAGATCATACTATAGAAACGCTAGAAGATTTCGTAAGTAACCAACATTTCAACATTATCATGTTTTTCGGCTGCCATTATTTCTGTCAATTGACCTTTACGAAAAATCGTTAAGCACGGTAATCAACGGCTGCCGATATCTAACAACTTGAATTAGTGACTATATTATCGTGCGCTATGTGGATTTCGTCGTGTCCTTTTTATTTTTATTCAATGTTCTGCTGAGTCAATTACATTGGTTGAATTACTAACAGCTTGCATATTCATTTGTCAATATTCGGTGTGCTTTCAACTTATGATCGTATTCGGAATATCATTTTTTATTAATGGATAATTTTGTGTTTGTATTTCTCAAAGTTTCCTGAAAGTTCTATATTTATGCTTATTTACCTATTCAGATATTTCTCGAAAATTTTGTAGATCTTATTTATAGTCTATCACGCAATCGCAGCTCAGTTAATTTTGCAATCACTTAATGCGAGAGGTTCCTTTTAACATGATAACATTTTTCTATAAACTGGAGGATTCGCTTGCAAAATTTGCATTAAAAAATGCCAAAACCATTTTTGCCACGATGGTCAGAACTAGAGGCTCGATTTTCGAATTTTTAAAAAATTAAGTCATGAACATTACAGCTACATTGTTTTTCATTTTCGAGAGAAGCTATGATAAATTGTTACTTGCTAGTTTGATTAATAGAGGATTTTCTTCCTTGTTGCAGCGCCATATGCCGAATTCCATTCATACAGGTGTAGAAAAGATGTTTACAAATTTTAAGTGAAGATCATGTATACATAATATGACCATACGTCCCGTTTCGAGCGAGACCATGCCGTTTTCAAGTAGCATGTCCAGGTGTCCCCAAGCGCAGCTTCGGAACGAAAAAATGTCCCATTTCCATAAAGAGAGCAACCACTGATGGAGCAGTGGACTTGTTCTATGTAGAATTATAAATATCTGAATCGGTGAATTTAACCAAAATAGCCACATGGAAAGAAATTCAAAGTCGAATGAAAAAGGATTTATTAATTGTAACCAAGATACGGCAGTACTTGATGTGTATTTACTTATTAAATACATTACACTTAAAAAATGACAGAATGGCGTACTGGGAATGTTTCACCTGAAAATCGTAGAGTGGAATAATTCAAACATTTACACAACAATAATTTGAATCATGCGAACTTTCTTATAATTATTGAATATATTGTTACGATACAAACATCTTTAAATTATAGGTAAGTAAAGTCGCTTACCTTTGTTTGGACGTATCTCGTTTGCTTCATACTGAAGTGGCTTTATTCCAATCTGAAATATCTCAATTATGTGGCAGGTATGAAATCAGGGAGTAAATCTTTAGGAATAAAATTATTTAATAATGATTAAGTTTACATGATTAATTTTACATTTACAAAAGTTAGAAAAAGGGGATTACAAAAACGCGCGTAGCATAGTTGGCCGCCAAAACGAGAGCAACTAAACAAAACACCCTGGTGGCGGGGAAGGAAAGTTCTCTTCAGTTAAAACTGGTTACAGTTAAGTTCAGTCCGTGGTGGTTTCCGACAATATTTTATGTCTATCGGGCACTAATGTACCAATACAAAGGGTCGTTTCTCTTATGAATAAGTTGTGGATAAGCGAAAACACACAGTTGCAAGTGGCAAATGCATAAGCAAGTCGCAATAAATGTAATGTTAATCACCAAAGTAAATTTTAAGAAATTCTGCGAAGAATTTCATTCTTCATTTGGAATCCACGCCAAATATACTGAAGCAAATATTTGCTCTTCAGAATAACACAAGATCACATAAATATAAATATTTTCACGTCTTCATTCCTGTTCTTTTCATTAATGAATAAAAACTGAAGAAATGTGCGTTTTCTTGAACACATATACTATTACCTAAAAATTAGATGTCCCGTTTTGAGGGAAAAAATGAATGGTCCGTAGGTATACAGAACCAAGTAACTTTTGCAACTTAACAATATGGGGTCAGAAACAAAGCTACAAAGGCTTTTTTGTCAATGAATTAAGTATAAGAAAAGGACATTAGGTATACAGAACCAAGTAACTTTTGCAACTTAACAATATGGGGTCGGAGACGCAAGGGGGCGCTGCAAGGGCTTTTTTGTCAATGAATTAAGTATAAGAAAAGGACACACCAGATAATAAGGCCCAACACAGATTTAATCGAAACAAATTCACAATAGCACACGTTGTTGTTCATGCAAATGTAACCCATTTGCATGAATAACAACATGCGAACCGTGTATCGGTTCGGGAGGCAAATCCTTTGAATTCTTACTTTAAGAACTTCAAATGTTTGTTGTCAACAGTGATTCCTACTTGACATTATCGTATTTTCCATGCTGCATTCGACTTGTAATGCTGTTATGCATGCAACTGAGTTGTTGTGCTATTGTGAATGTTCATTCCATTAAACCTGTGTAGTACTTTATCTTATGTATCCGTTTTCTTACAAAATTCGCTGGCAAAGAATCCCTATAGTTTTATTTGAAAAATCCTTCCAATTTTATTCACATAAAGCTATAATGAGACTGCGCTATCTTGCAAGAAACCGAATTGTAGGATAGTTTTTCAAATATAATTCCCGCTGACGCAGAAAACATAAGATTTCTTCTTGTCACGACTTCTCATGCGAATTCTAAAAATAGCTCTCCCGTAGTTCTGCTGTTGACAGGTGAATTTTCTGTTGATTTGGAGGCTGAGTATCTAGATTTGTAGAAAGGTGGTGCAGTGATGGCTAGATACGAGTTCGATTTTTCGAATCTTAATAAAGATCCTCTTGCAGGTGAAGTTAAGAAAAAAATTAATGTTGTAGAATTAAATTATCCCTGTTCAGAATACTTTTTTGGAAAAACATTAGCAGATTGTGTTAGGAGCGCCAAATCTCGGTTGTATCCTTTCTAGAACATGGTGAAAACAATAAAATTGAAAGAAAGATAAAAATTTAGAAAATAAATTTAATGAAAACAATGACGGGAGGCTGTCTTTTTCAGACAGCCGCTGATGTTAAAGGCGTAGGACTACTTGACTCGCGTGTCTCTTTTCCGATTTTCAACTTTTTTTTTGTATCTTCTGTTGTTACCCTTTATCTCTAAAATAAGACATTAGTTCTGTTTTTAACATATGTAGTTATCGAGACATGGAGGATCGCGTCACCAATTCATGCGTATTTTTGCCCAACTTTGTGACTCAGTAGTCGCTGAACTACATTTCCGATTTTCATTTTTTTGTAACTTCTGTTGTTCCCTTTATCTCTAAAATAAGACATTAGTTATGTTTTTAACATATGAAGTCACCGCGATATAAAGGATCGCGTCACCAATTCATGTGTATTTTTTCCCAACTTTGCGGCTCGGTAGTCACTGGACTGCCATTCGGATTTTCAATGGGTTTTTTCTGTAACTTCTGTTGTTACCCTTTATCTCTAAAATAAGACATTAGTTATGTTTTTAACATATGTAACTACCGAGATATAGGGGTCTCCCATACAACGTTTTTGAGGCGTTTTGGCATGTGAATCCAATTCCTTCCTGAGACCCAAATGGGAGGAACGTAGTCCTACGTTAAAAAATATCATTTATAGATTGTTTACAGAAAAATTTCTTGGTCTTGGAATTCTAGTTTTGTACTAATAATGCCCACCAATGGAATATTGGGTTAATTTATGGCATGACTGAGCAACATTATTCGGAGGAAGTAAGTTATGGATTATATAATCCGGCCGAGCTCTTAACTAGCGCTATTTAAAGATTGGTAGACCGATGTGCGCTTTAACAACGAATTGATGGCTGCAGTCGGGTTTGCTGCTGAGGGTGGTTTTGGTTTTCTTCTAAATAAAATATAAATGTAGGTCATTTTCCTCTGAAAGTCATCCAGGAATGCAATATACATCATATGTTGAAACTAAGTCAGATTTTTACCCCAGTTCTTTTCAAAATGCTCCGATATGTCTTTGAATAACAGATGAAACCACACTTCCCGGTCATGATTCCTTGAATCATAGACTTGATTGCTATGATTCTGTGTCAAAAGGGATCAGAGCCATCACATTCAAAAAACCCTGTTCCCATGATCCGTGTTTCAGCTTTCCTTGCTTGAAGTACGCATCATCTCCCGTCATGAATTCGTAAAGGATCTTGGCTGCTCGAGGGTTTGTGGGGTGGCTCGAACGTTCCGGAGAAATGTCGGTAAATGCTCGGCCATCAAAGGAAGCGAGTCGACGGACGGAGAACTCAGTTCCTAATTCCTAGGGGATATTGTAGATTGTATATGCGTTGTGGAAACACTGCGGCTGGTCGTATTACGACTGGCAAATGAATCCCCAACAACGCAAGTGAATCACCTAAAAACTGACCATGGGTGCGAGTGTTACCCCAGTGGTTTGTTTCTATTTCACTGTCCATTCCTGTGTGCCTTGAAACCAGCGGGAGTGGCCTCCCCTAAACTTTCTCGTATACTTCTCAAACAGTTGTCATTTCCCTTACCTCTGCGTGGATAAAAAATTCTAACCTACTGTAACCCAGAATTCAATGACTATCAGAAGGTTTATCATTGTAGATTATAGTGATAGTAAAATATTTAGGTGAAGAATCATATTCAAAGAGATGCGTTTGTATTAAAACTTAGCAATATTGATTTTCTATCAAACTCTAGCAATGCAAGCTCCGTGTGTGGAGGAGAAAACAGGAGAAAATGACCTCGTTCGTTATCGCCGAATAGCTTGCGCATGCGCAGAGATTGCTTCCAGTACGCAAGTAAAACGAGGAGAAAGTGACGTAATTCTTCCGCGTGCACAGAGATTGCTACAAGTACGCATGCGTATGGAAAATCGTATTCGAAATATTAATTATGCAATTTGAACGCCTTTTTCTTAACCGATTGAAACGAAATTTGGGCACAGATCTATAATTAATGTTAGCTACCATCATACCAATTTTTATTTATCTAGCCAAAGGGTTTAGTAGATATAATTTTTACAATTATGCGATTATACAGTCCGATAGACAGTCAACCCTTCAACGGATTTCGTCCAAACTTTGATACGGACATACATTCATGATGATAAAACTGTGTACCAAATGTTATCCATCTAGCTATTCAAGTTTTTGAGTTATAGTGTTGACATGAACGCGGACAGACAGAAAAAAAGACTTCCCTTACACGGAATTTGTCCAAAATTTGGTAAAAACCTACAAATTATGTGTCAAGATCACATACCAAATTTCCTCCCTGTATCTCTAATAGTTTTCGAGTTATCGTGTTCACAGACACACATACATAATTTCAAAATTGTGTTTTTCGGACTCGGGGAGGTCTAAAACGTGGAGATTCGTCAAAATCTCGAGTTCGAATTTTTTGACGATTACAATACTTTCTCTTTGTGTACTTCGTATACGAGAAAGGAACACGGACCATAGAAATGGAGCTTAACAGATATTTGATTGTGTCGGTTATTTTTAATGCAATAAAATCTTACATTCGTGGTCTTCTTCAAAGTTAAAACTTAAATCACCAACAACCCAGATTTGGTTTAATGTTCTATGCATAAAGTGTTGTTCCGCACATTGCACAACTGTTGAGATAAAAGAAATATTTTACTGTCTGTTTGGCAGCTTTTATTAAAAACGTGCCAAATTCGAGGGAATATATTGAGGCGCTAAATCGTCTAGACTTGGAGCATTCTTTAAATTCTTCTCACGTACCTCCCGTATATCTCTTCCCTTCCTTTCACTACACTTTTTATTCCTTCCGTTTGGATCTCCGGGCTGCATTTCGAACACAAACCTAATACACTTCTTGATCGAAGGAAGAATAAGGGAGTTGGTGGGAATGTTTCGAAAACCCTTTCTCGGTGTAATTTTGCCCCTTTCTTCATGCTCCACACGTTCTGTAAAAAAGGAATGTTCTTACAGTGGTGGAAGCAGCATTTTCTTCCCCATTTCACTCCTTTCGAACAATAAATGGCGACTTTCATGGTGGGGACACTGCCCTCTTTATCGTTTGGTGAATCGTTGCGAATATCATATTCACTTTAGAAGCAGTGGGATGCCTTTTGCTATCAAATGCTTATTTTTCTCTTTTTGGTCCATTTTATAAAAGTTCTTCAAATGCCTTCCATTTACAAACGTTTCAAATGGCTATTCTCTTTATCTTCAATATAAAGCATTCCACGGTTAGCTCTTTCATGTTTTCTTTCAATTTTTTTTTTGAAGTATTCTGCAATATTTTTCTTCTTTCTCGTAATCGTCAAAAAATTCGAGCTCGATATTTTCAGCGTTTCACACCGAAAAACGCATTTTTGGAATTATGTCTGTCGGTCACTCTACTTGTCTGTCTGTGAATACGGTAATTCAAAAATGCAGATAGTTAGATATATAAAATTTGGAATATATTTTATTGCTAAAATTGGGAATTGAATATCACTTAATTGTCTTAGATCACAATATTAAATGAATTATTCATAATTTAGTGAAATATTTAAATTTGAATAATTTATTTGGCAATTTGAAATGTACCAAAATTTGGACAAAATTCGTCATCGATGTGCATGTGAACATTTCTACTGAAAAACACAACGAAATAGATAAATTAAAATTTAATAGGTGGCCTTGTCACCATAATTTTATATTTAGACAACATTTTATTTTGAATCGATCAATGGTGCAAAATGCATAAATGATTCTCCTCTCCAAACAACAACCATATTATGGAAGCATATTAGAAACTCAGAACTCAAAACACTCCGCTAGTTTTTACTACTTTAACGAAATCATTATTCATCTATGCATTTAAAATAATTGCCAAAACCAGAGGATCAGTCCCCAGACCCAACCACTGGACTGACAATTTTTGTTCCATATGAAAGCTTATGACTTCTAGGTATGTTATCAATGGTCGCCTACACTCCACCCACCTTCCATTTTCGAGAGAAATTGAAAAAAAA
>BGPR01048922.1:0-11432 GCA_013235015.1 Araneus ventricosus
TTTTTTTCTTTCAAATATGGACGCAGTGAACGGGTGACAAACTCCGAGGTCGATGATCAAGAGGTTCGATATTTGATAATATCTACCAATCTGATCATATCTAGTGGTTGTGAACATGATGCAAATTAAATCTGTCTTCGTGAGTGAAATGTCTTTCGTTGGTGTGGAGTGGAAATTCGGAGAATACGAAGCGCCTCAGGTATATCGAGCACGTCATCTTCTCACAACTAATAAATATCAGAACGTTTCTGGTGTAACTTCATAATAAGACGCCTGACAAATGAATAAATCAAGCTTTTTTATATATTCATGAAGTAATCATGATTAATCAGAAATTATGCATCTCTGATAACAAAATCTTCAGAACTTTAACAAAAATATGCATGGAAAAAAAATGTTAAAAATTTGAAGCTTACTTTACTTAGGAATGACTTTTAGTTCATTTGTAATTTTAAGTTCAATAGGTAACTTCAAGCTTTAAAATGGGCAAAAAATATGTTGTATCCTTGCCTTGAGGACTTAAAAAATATTCCAATCTAAAATACAAAAAATCGAGATTCATATTCTGCTCATAACACAAATGTTTTTAATTCGACATCAAATTATTAATTTTTTAAAAAATTCATCATCTAGGAGATAAATTTAGCGTTTATGATATTTTTCTTGGAATAAACACTACCGATTCCTAAAAAAATTGTTCTTCCTTCATCGCAAACGGAAATAAAAGGATTATCTGAAATTTTTCCAATTGACAATTTCTTTTTCTTTATTTTTACACTGACAATCTCGTTTTATTTTGACATCAACTTTGTTTCTTTATAAGATTTTCATGATAAATTTTATTAAAAACTCTTACTTATATTTCATGACAGCATATAATTATATTTTTATGAAAAATCGCAATTCAGATCCTTAAAAATATATTTATACTATGCAATCAGTATGGCATGTTTAGTTCAAAACACTTTACCAGTAAAAAATTACATGAAACAAAATTTCTTATTAAAAATAATGCCTGTTAGTTACATTTCGCTTACTCATCTTTTATTACACGACAATTTCCATTAGTTTTGTAACAGTACTTAATGTGGTTAGTCTTGTTAAAGAACTACCCTTTTTTCTGATAAAAAAACAGTCCGAAAACACTTCACTTTTAATAAAGACCTTTTTCTCATCATCATGTTTTTATTATATTTTTTATGTATGAAGTCCTGTGCAAAACAAGGACTAAAAACACACAATTTTGCATTTCGCTGACAAAATCAACAATTCAGAGATAAAGTTTCTTCTGTCCTTTGGAGGAAAGGAAAAATATTTTCTTATATCGAAAGAGTGGGCTTAAGATGTTTTCTTTGATTCATTGCGTTGGTTTTTCCTTCCGAACACCATCTTTTTTCTGTTTCGGCCAAATCTTCTAGCAGGAAAACAAACAGTAAGTGATACAAAAAAGTAATGTAAGCATCTTAATGGTGAGAAAATTAATATCCTGCCTGTACATTATGCAAATAAATCAAAACAGGCTAATTTTTCTTAGAATTTGCATCCTTTTGTAGAAAAAATTAAACAAAAAAATCATGTTCATAAAATAAAAATATCTCATGTAAATCTTTAAAATAAATAAAAAAGATAAAGCAAAATTTTTGACTATAACTCCATCATCAATTTTAAAAAAACTACATTGAATATATTTCTTTCTGTGGTATAGATGTTTTGATTTATATAATTTTTTTCCTTGTGATGAACAAAATAAATTCTTTTCAAACTGAAAGAAGAAAAGAAATTGGAAACATTACATTTAAAATTAATGGTAACGACAAAATAATTTTAAAGCATCACGTCAAAATATGTTTCTATACATAACAGGAATAAATTCCTTTAAATCCTCATATCCCACAAGTAAAAAATGTTCTTAATAAAATTTTTATAAAATTTAACAAATTATTTTTAAAAAGAGTGATTGCAAAAAATCGAAGAACCTCCGTTTTAAATTTTCAGCGGATTCTTGACTTTTCTAAGCTGTTCTTCAAAAGATTGCAGCACAATAACACTAAGCTTCAATATAAAAATTTCCAAGAATGTTTTGAGCATTTAAAACACAAAATATAACTGGATCTAGTATATTCTTAATGTAAATAAATGCTTTTTTATTTTAAAGCTCCTATTCAAATATCTTTGAAAATTGGACTTTAGTAAAAAATGCAAAGTATTCCTTTGTTTGCTTCATGCTTAGTAATTTATATCATGAAAATGTCAATGTTGTTAAATAAATATACATAAGAACATTCTCATGTAAAATACTAGTAAAAATATTGTCGCCAACAAATAATTAATATGCTAGAGCGAAACTTTCTTTTAAATGTTCCTTTTTTTAAAGAAAATAGCGAGGTTTAGAAATAAACGAAGGAGGAAGAAAAACATGACATAAAGATATAAATGAATAAAATAAAAATAATTCAGGATGTTTCCAACAAAACATAACAAAAGTAAAACAATGATAAAGAAAAAAAGTCAGATATTTGTTCTTGTTCAACGGCACATAGCCGCTAAAATGTTTACACCAATTGATGAAACTATCGCCATTTTCTTAAATGTGACATTATGTTGAAAAGAAAAATTCAACACTAAGATATCAAAATGAAAATTAATCAAATGGTTTACAAAATCCATTACAAAAATAGTTATTTCTATCTGCTTATTCTTTGGGAATTTTATCGTTTTTATAAATTACATTTTTTTCACAGACAATTAGAAGTTTAATATAACCAGTCGCAGATTGACATTCCATCAGCCTAATCGATTGCAAAAATCAATGTATTTTCTTTGTAATTGTTTCGATTTGTCTGCTTAATTTCACTTTATTGTACCGTTTATTCTATCCATTAGATAAAGGATATGCATAATTTTTCGGACAAGTTTGGATGTTTGCTTTTTTTAATCTTTACATAAATGGGATTTACTGAACTATTTTTTTAATATTCTTATTTTACAAAACACAGTGTTAAAGTACGAAGTCAGTGTTAGGCCTGGTTACGGAATTTTATCGTTTATATAAATTATATTTTTAACAGACAATTAGAACTTTACTATAGCCTATCGTAGAATGGCATTCCATCAACCTAATAGATTGCAAAAATCAATGTATTTTCTTTGTAATTTTTTCGATTTGTCTGCTTAATTTCACTTTATTGCACCGTTTATTCTTTCCATTAGATAAAGGACATGCAAAATTTTTCGGACAATTTTGGATGTTTGCTTTTTTTAATCTTCGCATTAGGGATAAATGGGATTCTCTGAACTATTTTTTTTAATATTTTGATTTTACAAAACACAGTGTTAATTACGACGTCAATGTTAGGCCTGGTTACGATTGACAGAATAAAACTTTTTAGATGATTATACAACTAATTTAACCTACAAATCTGATATGCGATCTTAAAATTCAATTAAATAAAATAAACGGAAAAACGTTTATCATCCAAAAAGAATCAACATAAAATGATTTCAAAATAATTCAGTTTAATAGCATGAAAATAAATTTGTTTCGGGGTACTTTATTCGTAAGATACTTGTATAATATTAAATTTTTTTCTTAAGAAACCATTTTATGGTATTTAAATGTTATAAGGAAATTCAGAACCTGAGATTTCACGCATAAAGAATAAAATCATACACCTTAAAAATTATCCTTCCTAGATAAACTCTTTCTTTTCTTACTCATGAGCTCAGTCCTAATTTCATTTAATTTTGGGTGCAATGAGCACCAATCACTTTAGATTATATCAGAAATGACAACAACATATTTTGCCTTAGGGTCCCTTAACAATCTCAAAAAAACATAAGAGCTCCATTTCTTACCACGCTAGATGATCCAAAGGAATACCGAGTAAAACTTTCTAATATTTTATGCACAAGCCTCTTCCCAATTCATGCTAAAATGCCGTGTGTTGCCTTTAAGCAACATACTCGGTTTTGTCTTCTAAAATATTGAGAATAAGACTGAAGCTCTAATGCCTGTTATTGCCAATATGATACGTACTGAAAATGCTATTAAATCAATTGACAACATGTAGGTTGCGGATTGAGTGCTGATGAAAAAAATAAAAAGAAATTGATATTTCCCATTCGGCCTCATTTTTTCCTTTGTTTGTACACTTCAGAATTGAGAATACCACGTTTTATTCTAAAATGATGAAAGAAATTTCTTATCCTTATTATAAGTTCTTCTCTTTTGTTTTCTAAAATATTGAGAATAAGACTGAAGCTCTAATGCCTGTTACTGCCAATAGGATACGTACTGAAAATGTTATTAAATCAATTGACAACTTGTAGATTGCAGATTGAGTGCTGATGAAAAAATAAAAATAAATTGATATTTCCCATTCGGCTTCATTTTTTGCTTTGTTTGTACACTTGAGAATACCACATTTTATTCTAAAATGATGAAAGAAATTTCTTATCCTTATTATTAGTTCTTAAAATGAAGCTGTGTTTAATTATATATAATTTTAACGAAGAATTTTTTTTCGCAGCTAAAGCCCAGTGTTGCCGATCGGTAAGAAACTGTTTTATAGCCATAAACCACACCTAAAACACAATGGGATTTTTAAAATGATTTTTCCCATGTTTTATTCAAGAAATGGAAATCAAAAAACATTTTTAAATCAATTTTGGGTGAAGAGAAAAAAAAAAAAAATTAAGTATGAATCAATGAAGTTTGGATGGTAAAAATGCACAAAAGCAGTTTGAAAAAAAATTCGACGGGAGGCTGTCTCTGCTGAACGGCCGCTGGGATTGAAGGGTGTAAACTTACTTACCTTACTCAACTGTGACTTTCTGTGATTAAAGTAGCTCGATGTGACTAAAGTAGCTCTATGTGACTAAAGTAGCTCTATGTGATTAAAGTAGCTCTATGTGACTAAAGTAGTGCACCAGGGTAACGATTTGGGTAACTCGCACTCTAAATTCACTGTTAATGACTTAGGAGGTTGGTTTTTGAATGTTGAAAAATGCTGCATTTTTTTCCCTCTATTTAATAATGAAAATACGATCCGTGTTTGAATATGACGGTTTTGAAGAAATTTTGAAAAAGAGTGGAAGTGACATTAAAAAAATTCCTTCTATGCCCTTTCTCGTTGAACGCATTCGTAGCGACATCTAGGCAAACTCTAAAAAAGTTATTTCAGCTAAAAATTGTAGGTTGGTTGAAAATCGCACTGTTCAGGAGTCAAACTGAATTTAAAACATCAAACCAAAAAAATTATAATTCAGTATCTGTATCTAAGTTCTTCTGATCACATAAAAAATATTCAAATCAATTTTGATCCTGCTCTTTTTAAACGTATCACTATAATTTGGAGCAGAGATAACATATAATATTTCGTTAACATATTGATCTAAGGTTCGACCAGAAATATAAATAGGCAACGACAGAAAATCCGTTTTGGTGTTTAGTTTCCATTAGTGCTATATCTCTTTAACTTTATTTGTACTTGATGTTTAGTTTCCATTAGTGCTATATCTCATTAACTTTATTTGTACTTGATGTCTAACAGTTTTAAATTGGTAACGAAACTGTTGTTCGTCACTTCCCTTCAATAAAATTAATTAACCGTTAATTAAATAATCTCTAAACTCGTTTCTTGAAATTATTGTTTAAAAGGAATACTCAACGTAGATTTACTTTGATTTAGAGTTATAATTAAGCTTCTGCAGTGTTGAGATTATTTAAAGCTTTCTTGAACAAATCTGTTTCAGAAGCCTGAATAGAAGTCTGAATCAAAACAAATTTGTTTGAAAAATGGTGTTTAGGAAGTTGTATTTATCGACAAACAGGCACTAGTTAAATGCAGCAAACTATTGTTAAAGTGATTTGTTTATCACATTCTGCGATTATATTTGAATAATCGAGCTGTTTACTTTATTCCGCCAAATCATTTATTGTGAAAATGCCAATGCCAAGTTTGAATGGGTTTTAATCCGGCGTTCATTTATAAATAAATGTTTTGTTTGAGAATTTAATTTAGAGTTAATTTTGCTTTAGTACTCACTTTATTGAATAATAAGTTGCATGTTCTCTGATTATTCTTGTTAAAAAGTGGGGTTATTAATAGTTACTTGTAGTAGAAAATTAATGCTTTCCTGTATAAAAGGTGGAAGTGGCGTTGAACAATTTCCATTTATACCCTCTCTCACTGTATGTACTCCTAGCGACATCTAGGGAGACTCGGACAAGTTATTTCATTTCAAATTTGTAGGTTAATTGAAAATCGCACTGTTCATGAGCCCAACTGAATTTACTGGTTATAATTCAGTATCTGTACTCCAATTGTTGTATTTTAATCAGATAAAAAATATTGAAAACAATTTTGATACTACTCTTTTTAAATGCATCACTGTAATTTTGTGCAGAATTGACATATGTAATTTTATTAACAGGCTGATCTAACTTTCGACCTGAAATCTAAACAGACAACGGCTGCTAATCTGTTTTCATATTTAGTTTCCATTAGTGCTAGTTGTATTAACTTTATTTGTTTTGAAGTGTACAAGTTTTGGATTGGCACAGAAACAGTCGTCACCATCTTTCGATGCAATTAATAAAACATTACTAGTATAATAGCCCAGATCTCTCGGTAACGCTCTGACGTCATCAACAATAAAACTCGAGCAATAGCACTGCGAGACATTAAACAGCATTATTTCATTGTTAGAGAACCTAAATTTCAGTAATTTTTCATTTAAAAGAGTAATTGTCGTTCTAATTTCAAATTTAATAGCCCTAAAATAATGAAATAAAATTTTATATCGATTTATATTAAATTTATCTCCCTATGATGAATAGTTCCCGAGAAATTTTAAATTATATTAATCCTATATTTCAAATTATTTTCCGTTTTTCAATAGAAAGTAGTAAATAACGTTAGTGGTATATCATGCGCGTGATGTAGTTTGGACGCCACGATGCATCTCATTATTTATTACAATCGTGATGATAAAATTTGATAATATTTTTTGGCAACGTTTGACAAGCAGAGAAGTGCTTTGTTTTGAAACTAGATTTTCTATCTATCTAGATTATATCTGCTAGATTTTCTAGATTTTTTTTAAGACAAAGAGGTTTTTTGAATAAAGAAATATGCAAATAAAAATTATATACTTCCTGTCATAAAACATATGTTTATTTTATTTGTTTTCAATAAACGTTAAACATTTCTCTCGCATATATATCTATTTAAACACGTCAAATTTGACAGGATATCTCTCAAATGAAAAGACAATTTGCACCCGTCATGGTATGACGGGTGATTTTCCAGTTAATTAAATAATCCCTAACCTCGTTCCTTGAAATTCTTATAGAAAAGTAATACTCAACATAAATTTACTTTGATTTAGATTTGAAATTAAGCTTTTGCGATGTTGAGATTACTTAGAGCTTACTTGAGCAAATCTGTTTCAGCAACCTGAATAGAAGTTTGAATCAAGACAAATTTATTTGAGAAATGTTGTTTAGGAATTTGCATTTATCGACAAACATGCACTATCTAAAATCAGTAAACTATTGCTAAAGTGATTTGTATAACACATTCTGCATTCATATTTGAATGATCGAGCTGTTTACTTGTTTCTGCGAAATCATATATTGTGAAAATACAAATGCCAATAACGCTTGCATTTTGACTAAAAATTCATTTATAAATAAGTGTTTTGTCTAAGAATTTTAATCAAAGATCATTTTGAGTTATTAACTACTTTGTTAAACATTCAGCTGCGTGTTTTCTGGTTATACCTGTTAACTAGTACATGTATTAATAGTTACTTGTTGTATAAAATTAATGATTTCGTGTATAAAGGTGACGATCTATTTTTTTTTTTTATTCTTTATTCAACATCATTAATAAAGGACACCACCAGATGTCCTTCACAGCGTCACTTCTACGCTGTAACAGAATTTCACATCATGCTTAATAATGTGTTTAACATTTTTTCTGAAAAACTCACCGTCATTAATTCATTAATCCACGTATTATTTTGCGACAAAAATGTTTTAATAATGAAAACATGTTGAAAGGCGCTCTTTCTATCAATATTAAAGATCACGTAATTTAATTTTTGTTCAAATACAGTTAATATTTTGTAGAGTAACTCTTTATATAATAAATATCCTATATTTTTAAATTTAGTGCTATTGTGTTATATCAAAAGCTTATCATCTTTCTTATTTTTTATTGTTTATCAGAAATAAACGATATATTATAGAATTAATTCTATAATATATTGTCTATATAATTCCAAGAAATAATTTTTTGTCCCATCATAAAATGTCGTCATCATAATTTTAGCTCTTATTTACTTTATAAATATAGGACAGAATTATTATTTTTAGAGGGAGATAATATTACCGAGTACATTATTAATTAAAGCAAGGTTCATTCCCTCAAGGTATCCTACTAGACGTTAAAAACTATTTTTTATCAAGACCGTTATAATAGCTATGGTATTTTTTTACACTATTTTCTGTCGCCTCCGGGATTATCTATTGGTTTGTAAGTGAAAACATTTAATAAAGTAATTGAAAACATAGTTGCGTAACAGAGTTTAAAAAGTTACCGCGAATTTATTAAAGAAGTTGAGATGAGAGTAATTGTAAAATCATCATCTAAATTTATAATAGTAAAATTTGTCTAAATTATTCACAGGGAAGATTATTTTCGGAAGTACACATATTTTTGTGAATATGCTTTTGCTACGAAATAAGTTTGATTATATAACAAATTATATACAATACTAGTTTGGTTTGGTTTGTGTTTAATGGCGCAAAAGCCATCTTTGGCTATGCTGCGCCAATACAATGGTAGAATATATAAAAAACTAGAAAATCACCTATCATGGTTTGACGGGTGCAAATTGCCTCTTCATTCGAGAGATTTCCCTTCAAATTTGACGTGTTTAAATAGATATATATGCCAGAGAAATATTTAACATTGATTGAAAACAAATAAAATAAACATATGTTTTGTGACAGGAAATACTTTTTTTATTTACATATTATTTAAATATTTCTTTATCCAAAAAACCTCTTGGTAAACAACATTCCGTTTGAAGTATTTTTCGTTGCTTAATAATTTTCCTTGTACTTCAGATGTCTTTGTGTAAATTTTAACGTGATTGGAAATCCTAGACCTTCAAAGTAAAACATAGAGCTGTCCATGTGAAAAGACAGGGTCATCGAGGTAAATTCCAACATGATCGGAAGTTTGCCCCTGCGATTTGTTGATAGTCATCATGTAAGCTGGAATTAACGGGAACTGGCGGCGATTGAGAACGAATGGTAGATTCACGTCACTGGTGGCTAATTTAATTATTGGCAAGAAAACAACATCGCCACGATTGCATTCAGATGCAATTGGCGTCCAAACTATATCACGCGCATGATATACCACTGACGTAATTTACTACTTTCTATTAAAACACGGAAATTAACTAGAAATATAGGATTAATATAATTTAAAATTTATCGGGAACTATTCATCATAGGGAGATAAATTTAATATAAATCGATAGCAAATTTTGTTTCGCTATTTTAGAGCTATTAAATTTGAAATTAGGACGACAATTAATCTTTTAAATTTAAAATTACTGAAATTTAGGTTCTTCAAGAATGAAATAATGCTGTTGAACGTCTCGTAGTGCTATGGCGCAAGTTTTATTGTGGGTGACGTCAGAGCGTTAACGGAGGATCTCGGCTATTATATTAGTAATGCCGGAAAATGAATATCATTTCAAAAACAAGGACAACACCAAACTGTAAACATATTGTATTATAAAGAAAAATATCGACTACTATTTTAGGTTATATTGAGATTTATGGACATAGTTAAGAAAATATCAAAGCGATCAGCTTAAAACTAAATACGTCTCGGATGAGAAATGTCTGGAAAAAGAAAATAACTATATTTCTTTATACATCACAAAATATTCAACGTTATTTTTGATATTGGAATTTTAAGATCGCGTTTTATTTTTTTCAAAGGAATTAAGATATGAAACAATTATTCTGAGGTTGATGCAACTGTTTTGATGAAAGCTGTAAGTACATGCTTCTATTGAATGGCTTATCGAATTTGCGTTTATTTTTCAAAATATTATTTTTAAAATAATTTCTACTTAGATATTTTGCTGTCGACGAGAGTGTGTTTAACACCTTTAGCAGAATTGACAGAGAAAATTTCGTAGAGGTGGCACAGTTACGAGATCAGGTTTTCTTAAAAATGATTTACAATTAATCCAAATCATAATATCGTCTGGCCACGGATTCCGAGACTACCATTTTTAGACGACTTTACACCGGAAAGAGGTGTCAGGCAATGAGTCATATGAGCCCATTTCCGGAGTTATTAGATCACCGGTTTGTTAGCGGATTGTTAGATCACGCTCATTAAAATGTAAACATCACCCTTCCATTCTTCACTTTCCCCCTATTTTAATGAAAATAACTCCACCGGGCGCATGCGCAAAAGAGCGGAAAGTTTCCGAATCCGTTGCTATACAATACTCTTCACTGGAATAATCAAAACAATAAAATAAGTTTTAAAATTATTTCTCTAATGCGAAAATCATTGCCAGAACTCATAACCTGATCTCGTGCACATAGTATATCATTCTTCCGTTCTCATCTCCAACTGACAAAATCATGTCCACAAGCCGTCTACATTACGTATCAAAAACACGTTTTATTTGCATTCAAAGTATTGCCAACCGCAGATGTCTAAACGCTCACCGATCGGATACGAATCATTTGAGATCATGGTATGGAATTGGAAAAATACCTAGGAACACTACTAACCTCGGATCCGAAAATATATTTATTGCTAAATTTTCACAAAATGTCTAACATTTTGTAGGGGTCTATTCTGGTACCCCCGGTTGGGTTGGGAGTTGGGTTGGGTTCCGTTGTTAACGTGCGGAACCCAACCGGGGTTACCAGAACAGGCCCCTTAATCTTATTAATTGCAGTATAACTAAATTCCTTTTTAACAATCTGAAGAATTAAAAGCTTTTCGTACTATTTAAAGAAACTTTTAAAGACAGAAGCACTGCTGAATAAATTACTTCCAGTAATAATCTAATGTTCATTCGATTTTTGTGGTGTTTATAATTTCATTTCAACCCATGAATCAAGAACTCTTTGGCAAATAAGAAATAATACATCTTCTGCATTGGTTAAAGCGATCTTGGTGCACTTAGGTAATACTTGATCTTGAAATCTGACTTAGTTTCCATATATGGGGGTAGGCTGCCTTCCTTTTGACTTTCAAGGGAATCTGGCCACATTTTTTTCGAGATGGAATCTCCAATAGAGAGCAATTCCTTGCTAAAGGTCCTTTTTTGAACAATTCTGGTTAAGAGTTAAGACAACCAGAAGATAAATCTTG
>BGPR01048923.1:0-11431 GCA_013235015.1 Araneus ventricosus
GATCAAGAGAAGATATTCATTAAAAATCACCGTAATACAAATTGCCAGTTGGCCACAACTTTACCTCCATGATCACATTTTAAAACTGAAGTGCTATATAATACAGTTATTTCTATACCAATTCAATCTGATGGACTAAACATAGCTTCCTACATCACTGATATACCAAACACAAAAATCAAGAATAATAAAACGATCCATTAGTTTTCATAAAATCACATGGTGAGGATATCTGACATTATGCACAGTTTTTAGCCACTCAAATCGCCATAGATTCACAGAACAGATCTGATTTTTTGTCGGATGGATTTAGGTTACAAGCCGGCAGTTGATAGATGAATTACGATTCCGATTCACATTCTCATTTTATTACCACCTAAAACTTTTTGACATTTTGTAGATATCCCTGATGCTCATGACCATAAATGAAAGAGGTTTTCACCGTTTAGCCATTATTATTAAGACGGTTCTCTTTAAAATTTGCCATGTAAATTCGGTGAAATTTTAGGGCTGAATTAATTGTTGCACTTGAAGAACTGCAATAAACAATCCTCCGATTTTACATTCTTTATAAAAAAACAATACCTCAACGACATAGATGTCTGTCATGGCGATGCGTACTCCTTCACACACGGCTGATTAACGACCCTCCCACGGCCTGATTTGAAACAACCAGGAAACTACATTTTTTTGTTTTGTTATTCTCACGTCCATCTTTACACATTTTTCCTCGTTAACTGGATACTACCTCCTCTTCACACAAAACCTGTCCCTAGCTAACGGCAAGCACCTCTTTCTTCAGAAAGATGCCCCAGCTGCTATCCATTGGATTCAGAGGCAAAGCTTCACTGAATTTCTAGAATTCCGGAGTTGATTGGGGCATTTCCGGTGGAAGCTACTCGAAAAAAAGGGATGGGAAGGAAGATGCTTTTCTAAACACGACACCATCATAGTTATGAAATTACAACGTGATGCAACAAATACAGAATAAAGCGAAGTGTTTAAAGGCGTCGTGCAATAAACGCGGCGGTAACGTAGTCAAACGAAAAAGAAGTTAAATTTCGCTTTTGATTCAATATTCAAGAAAGATTATTTTTAACAAATTTAAAAGCAGACGAACGATGAATTTGGAAAACTGGTTTGAATTAAAATCTATAATATAAAACAGAAAAAAATGTGTCTATGTGTCTGTCGTCGGTCCACAAGAACTCTTCCTAAACGTGAAGAGAAGGACATGAAATTTGCGCAACGCACTCTGGATTACATTTCTAGATCAAGATTGCTATTATTTTCTTTAGAATTAATTATTCAGCGTTACTTAAATATCGAAAGATTAAAGAGTCTTTAACCGATAATCGTGTTAATCGCTAACGTATTATTAAACGTTAACGTATTAAACGATTAACGTTATTATAAACGTTAACGTTATTATAACTGCTTTTCTGGTAACTAACTTAAATATATGTTGGAATCGAAAATAATTTTTTATACCATCTTAAATATAGAAAAATTATCTTTTAATGATATCTAATTCCAATGCAGTTACAATTTTTCTAATTGCAACAGACATTTCTTAATTTAATTGTTTAACGTCAATTTTTAACAATACTTTCTTATTCTTATGGATGAGTTTTCTGCTTGTTTATTTACAATAAAATGCCGCAACTACTTAATTCCTGCGTAATGCTAAGTCAATGGAATTTTCAAAGCGGAAGTCCAAAATCCTTGCAAATAAAGCCAGGTTTTTAATGTAAGTAAACAAAACAGAAAACTCGTCCATAAATTAAATTCAAGCCAATTTACTGTTTTTTGAAATCCTTCATTCACGTGCATTTGCCGCCTTTAAAATTAATTTAACCAGTAATCCAATTACTGAGCACAATAACCCGATTACTGTGCGATTGGATTAATTACTCTCTCTATGAGATGTTTTGTTTAATTTCCAAAAATTATTAAATGATCCGTATGAATGTGTTAAGTCTTTGAAGGTTTTTTAGTCCGGTTCCTATCGAAAGGAGAGGGACTAGGGAGAAAAGTGTTTTATAAGTTTAACTGTTACAAGAAGTCTTCCTAAACGGTGACTAGTATCGACATGAAATTTGAGTATGCCATTCTGGGGTCCATTTCAGGATCAGTCTCAATCTTTCAAGTTTCACAAAGTATTTCTTCTTAAAATATTTAATTAAATAACAAAAATCAAGCCGATTTTCGGTGTTTTTTCTCAGTTTTTCGCTAATAACTTCTGAAATATATATTGCAGGAAGATTAATTATATAACCAACTTAAAGGTTAATAAATTTTCTTTTCACTGATCTAAATTTAAATTGCATATGTTATTTTTCTCTAATTTTAATAAGCATTTCGAAATGTATTCCAATATCAGTTCGTAACAATGTTTTCTGTTATTGCAATTAAATTCAAACCAATTTATTGTTTTATCAAATCTTTAGTTCACGTGTTTTTAACTCTGTTCAAGTTATTATCTATATATATAAAATGCTAAGGCGGAAAAGGACGTGGCGGAAAAAGGGGGTTAATATCTCTTTTGCCGATGGCATCGTCTGTTACCAAACAAAACCGGTAGCCTCGGCCATGTTAGTCATAACTTCATAGCAATAGCCTGTTACTATATTCGTTGTGGTAACACTTTCTCGAAAAAAATGAGTTTAAGATGTACAGTTTACAATATTTCTTACAATATAACGAAACTTTGGATGAAATGATTCGAAAGAGAAATGAAGGAGATGGCTTATGAGAGCTAGAGACCGTTCAGGGCAAAGTCAAAATAGTTTAAGTCAGCGACTTGGGTTTTTCTAAAAAAAAAAAAGATGAATAAAAAACTTACAAATAAATTTTATCAAGCCTTTCCCTCAATCTAAAATTCAGTAATCTTTGAAATTTAAAACTACGATAAAATGACAGTTGAAATAAGAAAAATCCCTGTTTCACCTTCCAGCCGTGAGTTACGATAGTCGAGCTGTCAAGGCGTTGCGCTTGGAATTCAATGTTCCGGGGTTTGGTCCCTGGGTGTAAACTTTTTTCTCCGAGTGCTTTCACTCACCATTATTACTGTCTTCTGCCTCCCATAATTATCTCCTCATTTTATTATAAACTTAATCGATTTATTTTTAATCCTTGAAAATTAAAAACTTCCAATAAATCCTTACACAATTTTCTTACAAATCCCTAAGCACTTTTTTCCTCCAATCTCTTTGCCGCATGACTAATATTTTGAATAGTTTAAGTTTCAGGTAATATTTTTCAAAAACTTATGGGAAAATAATTTTTTTACTAGATTTTATTCCTTTTTACCTGAAACTTATGGAAAAATAATTTTTTTACTAGATTTTATTCCTTTTTACCTAAAACTTATGGAAAAATAATTTTTTTACTAGATTTTATTCCTTTTTCCAAATATGGTATATTAACCAATGAATTTAAAATAACTCCTAATATAAATTCCATATCTCCAATTTACAAGTGTTTTAAATTAAGAAAAGAATAAAAACTTTTTTAAAAAACACTAATTCATTAGTGAACTAAAAAGTAATTTTTTTTATTTTAATTATTTTCTACATTTTAATTTTTAATTTAGAATTCATTATTATAAATATAATTTTTTGAACAATTTCATCTTAAATTCATAAGCAGATGGCGCCACTGGTGCAGCACAAAGAAATAACGTTTTATTCAAACGCACAATACCTGCAAATAACGTTCTATTCGACACAGTGCCTACAAATTACCTTCGTTCTATTAGCACAGTGCCTACAAATAGCGTTTTATTCGAACGCATCGTACCTGCAAATAAGGTTCAGGGCCAAAAAATTGCATTCCTTCTTGATTAAGGTGAAAGCATCGAAAGGAAATCAGCTTAAGATTTTTATTTATTACTAATGTTGTCTATTTTTATGGTCCTAGTGCTAAGATGTCACACCACAATCTCTTTATTAATAATATTATATCTAATTTGTTTTTAGAATTAATTTTTAGAATAATCTTTGAAGAAAAATATCTTTATTGAGGCTAAAACATTTTATTTTGTGCTTATTTAAGTTAAAGCATCAGAATCAAAATCAGCTGATTCAGCTATATATATATATTACAATAATTGTGCTAGGATATGCAGTGTCTTCACTGTATCGAGCGAAGCGAGCAGGGTTTGCATAGGAAACCTGGGAGAATTGCCAAGCAATACTCCTGTTGGTTGGCGAGCCTTAGCGAGCAGGGGGAAGATCCCCCTAGTACATTTTGTTTTCTTTGATTATTAACAGAAAGGCAGAATTTATTTCGTAGCATGAATCTCTTTCAATACGTTTGCATTGCAATTCAATGACGTTCTCTATTCGATGTTTCATTTAATTTTACAATTTTTTAAACGGTCCTAGTGAGCTTGTAAAATAATTCAAGATTGAATCTAGTTCCTACCAGAGGGAAAGGACCTAAGGAGAAAAAGGAAGAACACTATACGGTGTTCTTCCGGTCAGTTACACAAACACTAAAAAGAAGATAATTGTAACCCGGATTATGGTGATAAAAACCAAGACATGAAAGAGCTTCTGTTGTTGCCGTAGCAATGATGGGGAAGGGAAAATGGAGTACCAGGGATTGCTAGATTCGTTCTAGATGGTTCAAACTACGGAGAGAAAAAGAAGAGAAGGGTTTAACTGCTGGCTGTGGGGTCAGACAACACGGGGATGGGCGACCGAAAATCAAGGAAAGACACTGCTGAGAAAAATTGTTTTATTAATTTTAAAGTATTATAAGTACTTAGACTTGAAAATATTTTTAACCCGATCAACACCGGGTATATCAGCTTCTGTAACGATCCCATTGGACGATTGCAGCGCCACCTCCCGTGCTGAGTATATTTGCCATGATATTCATTAGTTGGACGTTGGACATTTCCCTTTCTGGGATTGAGTTATTGCCCCCCGTTTGTAACATTAATTATAACTATTTTTATTTACTGTAAATATTAATTTTGTGTAATGTGAAGTGTCTTTTGTGTAGTGACTGTTTATTTGTTAATTAAAAAATAGTTTAAAAGTAACTTTGATTCCCCCAAATTAATTTTGTCTTTGTTTATTTATTTTCTTTTAGAGCTAGCCGAAATTTTTAAATAGTTGCTACACTTCACAATTATAAAACTTCAGGTAAAGCAATAAAAAAATGCATTTTAAAATTTGTGAAAATTAGGGAGTGAACTAACACAGTGAGTCACAACTGAATGAAAGTGGTATCTTTGAAAATGCAGCCTTTTGAGCTTTAAAATGGTGTAAAAATCTCTCTTGTGATATAACATTTTCAGAAGATATCGTTGGAAAACACCTAAATCTTGCTTAATTTTTAATTAATTGGAATTTTTTATTAATTTTTGGACTTTGAAAAGTTGACAGTGAACTTCGTCTTGAAAAGCAGTCAGATATTTCCAAAATCTTCAAAGAAAGTTCTGGGGGATTTCTACCAAATAAAGAAATATTCTTTACAAAATTGTGGTTGAGAAAATGCTGGCACATCTCTGCTGCTTGGTGTCTGAATCCTACATCTCGAATGGTCAAGACACTTTCATCCATTCAACGCGACTTCGTCTTTGCTATCTCAGGAGCTTATAGAACGACACCTACAGCAGCTCTACAGTTCATTTTGGGAACATAGTCCCATTCCATATCCAACTTTAATTTGAAAGTAGAGATACCACCCTCTGCAGAATAAGAATACCACTTCCTCCAGACATCACCACACTTCAACCGGAAGAAATCGAAGAAAAGGCGATTGGCTAGACATCTAATCCTGCCAAACACTCTCAGCCAAACGAAATTTTTCTTCAAGACGGTAGAACCAACACTACGTATACTAGAATCCACACAGACGGTTCCAAAACAGAAAAATGCGTTTGGGACGCTTTCTGCATTTTTAAGGGCCAGAATCTAATTTATAGATGGTCTGCCAAGTTGAGAAATGACAACATAGTCTTTCAAGCTGAACTTAGCGCTCTCAAGGAGGGATAATAATAAACTCCTTCCCATTCTCATTCATATTGGCAATCAGGCCGGCCTTCAAGGCTCAATTAACCCCAAGACCAGCAATAAAAAAACAGAATTATCACCAACAGAATACCCAAATATATTTATCAGTTAGATTAAAGTGCATGCCGGCTACGAAGGTAAAGAAGCAGTTGACATGTTGGCCAAACAGGCCTCACTAAATAGTTCTCCATAACAAAACGACGAACTGCGCAGGCCCCATATCAAGGCCCATTTCAGGAAACTAATGATGGAAAGATGGCAAAAAGAATGGGAGGAAGGTGAAACGAGTAGACTCATCTTCAATATTATTCCTTATGTCAAGACCCGACTCAGCCCACGGAGGAGAGAAGAAATCATTTTTTTTTCACTGACCACGGTCCATTTGGAGCCTACCTTAAAAGATTTAAAATGGCATCATCCCTGTACTGCAGCTGTTAAGGAGTTGGCTCCAAACGCCACTAAATGCCTCCTCACAGAATCGAGGTACCTTAAAAGACTAAATCTGCAGTTGGAAAAGCTTTGGTTTCAAGCGGTCGCAAGCAACCAGCTCTCCGGGAATAATATCTTCAATATTATCAGATTAATACACAGAAACGTTAAGACTTTTACTCCATATTAAGATTTCTTCAGTCGGGCATTTTCAATATCCATTCTGCGGCGCCATCATCACTGCATCATCTTGGTCATCGCGTGCACAATGCTTTCAGATTACCGACTCCTCGTTTGTTCGCAGAGATTTTCTTTTCTCGCCGCACAGGGAAGTGCTGAATTTCCTTCAACAAAATATATCTTCAAGTAAATCACTTCTTCAAATCCTCCATAATTTTAACAATTTTCCAAAGAAATGGAACATGAAAATAAAAAAAGAGAATATTATCATCTGTTCTTACATAGGAAACCGCGTAATGAATGAAAGAAGAATATGATACCATTGCTTTGCTCATGGAGAAGATTCAGTTTCAGGAACATAAATAGGTAATTTCTGTTGACTTAAAAATGGTTAACTTTTTCCTTGGACAGCTAGGGAGCCACACGGTGTTTCCTCACTTTTTTTACTTATGGGATAGCAAAGCCAAACAAGAGCTTTGGAGAAGAGAAGTGTGGCCTGTAGAAAGAAATGCAATTCGTGAACATTGAGAAAAGCCCCTTGTGTCGAAACGGAATCATATTGCCTCTGCTACATATAAATCTAGGATTAATGAAGCTATTCATGAAACTTCTTGATCAGGATAGCCATTGCTTTACACACACAGAACAAAAATGTTCTTGGGATAAACACAGATAAATTAGATATAGAATTTTTTTATAATCCCCACATCAGACAGCTCAGAAGCGTCCCTCATTTCGTGCATTTCATAATTGAGAATGAGCTCATTTGTACTTGTTGTCAAGAACTTTATGGGCAACGACAAGCCTGAAAATTATATTGATTTAATTAGCAGCTTCAGAGACCTCGTTTGCAATATGAACATGAAACATTATTAAATTCAGAGCCATTTCCCAGAAACTTTGAGATGCTAATGACGAACATGGTAAATCATTTCATCAGGACAAATAAGACAATGGAGAACTTATATCAGGACAAATGGGATACTCATATGATGGGCGATTACTATAGGAATATGCAAAGAGACTGTGTAGAAAAAGTTCATTCAAGAATGTGAAACAGAAGAAGCTTTCGGAGATGGACGAAATAACTTTTCCTTTTGTTTTTATTTGATTCTTTTTATAATTTTTATTTTAGCTATTGTAGAGTTAGAGGAATTCTGCTAGGTTTTTTTTCTTTTTATTAAAGTGTTTTTCAAAATTTGTAAAGTTGAAGGTTTTTAATTTAACACCTATAACCTGAACCTAATTTAAAGTGTTTACGTAAATAACGCTACTGTCATATCTTACAAACAAGCGCTGATGGGCAAAAACTAACTTCAAATTTGCTTCTAACGTATGAAATTCCTGTAAGATCAAAATCCCTGGCACAAAATCAAAATCCCAAAACATCTGCGGCAAAAAAAGTTTTGTAGGCCAGTGTAATCGAAAAATAACACAGCTTGTACTGGAAACAACAGAATGAAGATGGAAACCTAATTTTATTAAAAAATTAAATATTATTTAAAATACGATTATGAAAACAATATGAAAAAATCTAAAAAATAACTTTACTATAATACTTGCTAGAAGTAGTTTCCTTCGGCTGAAATACGGCATTGCGACCACGAAACGCAATTGTACTCTATGCAAGAAAACTATGTTTCATTAACTGTTAAAATTAACTGTTTTTGACTATGTAAATATGTTAATGTAATAGATTTACATGACCTGAGAACACTATTTATCAAATCTCCCCAATTTACCATGAATAAAAAAATGCAGCATTTTATTCTTTTTTTGTGTGTATTAGATTATCTTTCAACTTGGATGAACAGTATACGATAGTCAACATCTTTTCTCAAGGAATGATTATTATGATGTCAAATTTCGGAGGAGATCAAATGCAAGTACAGAGACTTATGACCCTAAGGAATGTGAAGCGATCAAGAATGTAAGGAAATTATAGCTTTTTCTCTTAAAAACGACATAAAGCGGAACGAGATAAAGGCATTAAATAAAATGTCAATTATAGTGCTATTAATTGCGTGACATGAAATGGTTGAAATTGTTATGATAAACTTTATAAGATTTCAACATAAACAACCCGGAAAAAAAATTCATTAAGAAAAATTTTTTACATATTATTTTTTGTTGTCAGCTTTGATAACGGGTCATGGGCCTTGATATCAAGCTGATAACATGAGGTTGAAAATCCTCTGTGGTGGTTTCCTCTCATTCGTCCATAAATCTGGGCGTCAATTACACTAGTGACTACTGACGTAGAACGTTACTCTGGACAAAACATTCCGAAACGTCAGATTTTCTCGATGCCGTAAACTTCAGGCCAACTAGTGACAAATTGATTGTGTTGTGGAACTTTTAATGCACGTTCTGTTGACCATTGCAGAGTTTATTTGGCACGAAGAACAGTATAATTGACCCTTTGGTTGTTAGGCTTGGTGATTGGACCAACTCCATGCAGAAAGACTACATAAGGAACGAGGTTTTCATTTAGGATGGTGGTACAGCCGACAGTCTTAGTGTCAGAATGTTGATTTTCAGCATGTTTCATTGTCAATATGGCATATGCCCCTAAAAATCCCAATCTCAAGCTGAAATGTGATCTGGAAATAATATGGATGACCTTTTCGTTGACCTCTAAGCTAGTGAAACCAGAGCGTGCGTCTTTCGAATACCAGCAGAAGATGATTCTACTGACGATAGACTCTTGGCACAGATTGCACTCAGTAATAAATGTGTCTAGTAGTGTAGTAACTTCTGCTTTAGCGGTAATTAAACATCTTACACGCTGGCGATTTCTCTGAGATAGTTTCGTGTTTCGATCAGCTCTGCGGCTCCAGGAATCGTTTGTTCAGGACAAATGCTCTTAAAATGACGGTAGATTCTATCTAATCCAAGACTACAATTTAGTGGTAGAGTTTTTGGCAAAGTATTAGTGATTATATTTGTTAGTTATTAATAATTCACTTGTAGCCCATTTCCGAATTAAAACGAACGATGCACACTAATCTGAACATTTAGCAACACACCGAAATCGTTTGTTCAGGACAAATGCTCTTGCTTATGATTAAAATGACGGTAGATTCTATCTAATCCCAGACTACAATTTAGAGGTACAGTTTCCGGCCGTGTATTATATTTATTAGTCATTAATAACTCACTTGTAGCACATTTCCGAATTAACAAAAGAAAGATGCACACTAATCTGAACATTTAGATTACACACCGGACATTACTTTCGTCTCATCGTCTTTCGGTTCCACTTTCGTTGCGTCAAATATCAGTGTTCTCAAAATGTGGGCACAATACAAATGCTGGTTTCGTAACATATTTTAATAAAACATGAATTAATTTCATAAAGTATACGCAAACATAAAATCAAGATTATTAGATTTAATTTCACTGCACGGTGTTAATTTTATTACTCATTTAAAAGCACATGCATTAATTTTAGTATTTCTAATTAATAAGTATTTATTAGATGAAATATTCTTCTGCTTGGTGCAACATTATCTAAATTTCCTTATTTTGGAAAACATATAATTGCGTACATATGTGACGAAACTTCATTATTTCTCTTTGTGTTAACAAATATATAAGTAATAGCTAAAATATGAATAGTGTCTGGATGTTAAGAGAAGATAGAAAAAAATCACAGAACAATCAAAATAACTTTGTCTATTACACTACAGACAGTGGCGTCTCGTCAACTCTAAACCAAGCAGTGTTGCAAAAGAATAATGTATTTAAAATGCACTTAAAAATAAACAGTTTTACTTGTAAATAGCACAAAATTCTTAACTGTAATTATCTGAATTGTATTTTAGAAAATTATCGATTTATCTTTTTTCCCAGACTGATTTCTAATAAAAGAAAACGAATATTTAGTAAAGCAAATGAGTTTCCATCGAGGAACGTGAAAGCTAAACCACAACCAAATAACAGCGAACGAGAAACAAGCGAAGAAAAATAAATCAAGATAGCAAAGTTAATCTAGCAAAGAGTTAAAAAAGAAGCATCACACATAGTTGGCCTTGAGCCAAAGGACCGCAACCATTGCAGCTCAATGAGAGGAAATATTGGTTCCGTCACCCGACACTTCTCTGCGCAGTGAGTGAATTTTGATGCTTGCAGCTGATTCTGAGTAGCTCCGGCTTGTGTATCTTCTGCTTAGTGATGCATTTTCTGTCTTCTTTCTTCGTTTTCACTTTTCTTTTCGTCCATTTTTGTTGCTGATCGATCTTTTTAATGAGAAATAATAATTAAATAGGATTTTTAAAAAAACTGAAAAACAAACTTTTAAAATAATTTCAGGGGTTCTGCAGCTTCGCATCCTAATGAACGAGCCGCCACTGACTACAGGCAACAGAAAAAGAAATTAGGATTATTATGAATGAGAAGGAAAGAGAAATTTTGGGGGATAAATTTACGTTCCATATTACAGATTATTTTAAAGACTGTGGAATATACTTATAGACTTCGTAGTGCACGCCAGTGCCAGAAATTTTCATCACAGAATGCATGGTCTGAAATGAAACTAAAATCCTCCACTGATTTTGGAAATGCCTGGTTCATTAATTCGCCTTTCCTGTTGTGAGCTAGGCCGCGTCGACTAATTGTATTGTCTCGACTAAGTGACTGGGGATTGCGGATTCGAGGCCCAATTCCAGCGAAAATCTGTGTCTGGAATGCGCTAAGCCTGCCGTTGTAGGTGTGGCTCCGAAGTTTAGAGAGTGGAATGTTGCCTTATGTGCGTTCCCTTTCAGAAAACTGTAATTGAAAAATACGACGTT
>BGPR01048924.1:0-11431 GCA_013235015.1 Araneus ventricosus
ATATCATAACTAAAAAAAACATTAAATTTTAACGAATTTTCAGCGAACTATTTAACGAATTGCAGTAAAATATTTGTTAATCAATGAGATTGAATAACAAATATTTCGCTAAACTGATTGTTTAAAAATAATATAGAAAAAAATTTAAATCGCAGGATAATTTGACATTTCACTGTAGGACAATTTTTATCTGTGATTTTATTCAGATTTTTTTCTAAACATAATTGAAAATAATAGATCAAACATTTTCAAATATTATATACTAACTAATCATAAATTATTGAAAGTAATCTTTTCAAGAATGCACACCAATACCAACTCTCAATAGTGCTGTATTAGTAACGCAATTTTTATCCGACCCCTCAATTAATGAGTTCATTTTGAAGAACACAATGAAATATTATCTTTTATTGATTTACAACTGTGCCAATGGTTGATAAAGTTCACAGATCGGAACGAAATTGTGTTATCAGGGAGAGTTACGGAGGAAAAGTTAGTTTCGATAGATTAATTTTTCGCCATTACAAAACAATAAGTTGCTTTGAGGAGTCCTATTAACTTCACCGTATAAGAGATAGAGGAATTCATGATCCTTTAATTTCCATTTTAGCGCGTTCTCATTTAATGATTTCTTGTCTTTCAAAAATGTTCATATTATTTTCACTATACACTAAGCTATATTTATAGGAAAATTTCAATGAAGAATCCGTTATAATTTTGTTAGTGAGTTGCTTAATTTTTTGATTTACCTATACTATTTTTGGCCTATTATTAAGATACTAGAAAATCATTTGTCATTGTATGACGGGTGCAAATTGCCTCTTCATTCGAGAGATTTCTCGTCAAATTTGACGTGTTTAAATAGGTGCGAGAGAATGTTTAACATTGATTGAAAACAAATAAGATAAACATATGTTTCAGGACAGGAAATACTTTTTTTATTTACATATTTATTTATTCAAAAAACCTCTTGGTAAACAACATTCCGTGTGAATTATTTTTCGTTGTTTAACAATTTTATTATAATTCAATAACCATGAAATTCTCAGCTTGTCAAACACAAGTCAAAAGTTAAAATTTCAAAGGATGTGGGTTCTTGCACAAACTTATATTTTTTAAACTTTAATCTTCGAATGGTATTCGAGAAAATGCAATTTAAATAATGTATTTAATTTATAAGCGTTCATGGTATTCAAGACATTCAATTTTACTAAAATTTAATGTTACTGTTCGAAGATTCAAATTTAAAAATATCAGTTTGTACATGAACCCTCATCATTTAGCTTCTCTTAAAGAGAAATTGAAATTCACCTCACTGAAATGCCGACTGCTTTCTGAATTTTAATGGGATTCAATTGGCATTTTTTTTAAAGTTGCTCTATATATCTGGCTTTGAAGTTATGAAAGAAAATTTCCGCTGCGTCTCGGAAATGCACAGTAAAAAATTTAGTACAAACACTCATATTTCCTGTAATATTCAACGTATTTACTTCAAAGTTTAATACAATACATGTAACATATTGTCAAGTGTTCTGCAAATTTCGAATAATTTGAATGAAAACTCTGCATGTTATAAGCAAAACGCATGCGGCAAAATTTGGGATTTTTTAAAGAAACATTTATATTTTCCCGAATATTTGTGTATTTCGTAAGTATACTTATGAAAATGCATGTAAATGTTATGCTCATTAAACCATAACCATTGATAAAAGTGGCATCTCGCTCTCAGCTTTCTACGAAACAGGATGGGTGAAACTCCATTTTCGCCTTCATCTCTTTCTGGTGGTCTCCCAAATTGCCCTCGTGACCGAATCTTCACTGTAATATGTAGTATGTTACTCTATTGAATGTCACACGAATCTCCAGAACTGATTTTGAAACCTAGTTTTCGTATTAATTGCAAATTTCTCGCATTTTACGAAATGTTCCTTAACTTTTGTATGCCAGTGTATTAGTAATAATTCTCACGACACTTGTATCTAATATGATAAAACATGACATTGTTTTAGAATGAAATTAATTTTATGTTCATAATGAATAAAAGTTCATCTCTGTCATTAACGAACAAGAAGCAATTTTTAGATGCGAACTTTTATTGATTTTGCATTAAAATTCAATAGGTATGAACAATAGTTATAAAATGTAAAACTACTTAATTGTAAATTAAACGTGTTGTTGTAATTTTCTTTAAGCATCTGAGTGGGCACGCGGTGGAGACCTTCCCTAGAGGGAAGGGCTCGGCTTCAAGGCCGAAGAGTCCAAGTTCGAACCCCGATTGCACTTATGCTGGCCTGTTGCATGATAAACCATACATAGTGGGACAAATTCCCTCCCTCTGGTGTGGTTAGGAAGTTTGAAGATGGGGCGCCAATTTAGATGTCGTCCTCGTCATCTGACGACGGATAAAAATTACAAAGTTCGTCCCCAAACAGTCCTCGTGTTACTTCAGAAAACGGGATATTAATATTACTAAACTTAAGCATCAGACTGGTCATCTGACCAAGGTTTAAACTTATATGGTCAGCCAAAATAGTCTTCTGGCCACTTTACATAGGGGAATGTTGATGTAATCAAAGCCGAAAACTAAGACTCTAAGCACCATCACAGCTACAATTCTTGTAATATATGTTAATTCGAAGGAAAATAATTGTTGCGTCTCTGTTCTCAGCAGTTAATGCTTTAGCAAGACGTGGCGCTTTCCTGGGAGCATAGAAATCACGCTGAAATGGAGTTGGTGAAAAAATGGGCCAGTGCCTGAAGAAGCATTGAATTCAATTCAGCACTACTTTGCATCATGAAAGATATTTTGAGGAAGGGGTGTTTAAGGCAGACGTTTTCCGAAGTTTGTTTCATTCCAAATATTGAACCATCCAATGGTCGCGTCCTCTATATCAACATATTTCCCACCTAAGACACCTCAAATACGGGGATGAGAACCTGCTGTGTAACTAAGTGAGCAGAATCTCGCCTCCCGGTTATGGATAAGGGGTCATTGCGAAGATAACCGGTTTTCGGTTATTCAGGTTTTTTTCACCTCCTGTTTAACCTGGCGGTTATAACAGCTCAAAATAACCGGATTGTGAAATAACCGGTTTTCGGTTATTTTATAGAAAAAAGGCCGTTTGTAGAAAAATATTTTTATTAATATTGTTTTCATAGGAAATCAATACATTGGTCAATATTTTATATATTCATGCGAAAATAACCGGTTTTCGGTTATTCAGGCTTTTTCACCTCCGGTTTAACGTGGCGGTTATAACCTCTCAAAATAACCGTATTGTGAAATAACCGTTTTTCGGTTATTTTATAGAAAAAAGGCCGTTTGTAGAAAAATATTTTAATTAATATTGTTTTTATAGGAAATCAATACATTGGTCAATATTTTATATATTCATAAAGACTCTTTCAGTAATCCGCCAACCAACAGACGCCCCGAGGAAGCGTTGATTGGCTTAAGATGATGAAATTCAAAGCTTTATAAATTGGTAAATTTTAGTCTAACCCAACCTAAAATCGATCCTATCTTCAGATCAGGTTTTTTTTTACCCGGTTATTGGATTTAAAAAAAATAATTGGTTATAATTGCGACAAGAAAAACCGAAATAAAAAACGGTTAACCAAAACAATTAAATCGGTTTTCAGTTAAAACCAGTAGGTTTCTCCCATCCCTATTATAAAATACATTTGAACAGCTTCAATGTTGCAGCCTCGCTACAGAACTGAGGCCGGTTACTTTAATTTATTACAACGATTTTTGGAGAGAGGGTTTTATGATATTATAAAACGATTAATTGAATACATAATTAAAAGTGTTTTCATTGTGCCTATAATTAGAAAAAATGAAATCTGGAATGATACAAGAAAATTTTTAATTGGATCGGAAAATAAATTCCTGATCAGATGTAATAAAATTAATGAGTGTGTATTCCAGCTTACCCTCCTCCTCCTCCTCCTCATCTTTCTCCTCTCCCAGAAACAAAAAAAACCGGTATTCGTCTAAAACCGGCAGACTTTTCCCATTCCTACTCCAGGGGGGATATAGTAAAAGTTGGTGTGGCTCTTAGGGCCATATCCCCGTAAAAGGAGGGGGCGTAGCATGGGCCGCTCCTAATCAAGGCTATTTTGCGTAGGCTACAGTGGCGGTGTTTTTTTTGCGTCGGCTGGTCTTTGACCATGCCTGGGATGCTGAAGCAAGGCGGGGTTTCTCTTGTGATATCAAAATGAAAAGTCGCTTTTATTTTCTATATACTCTAATGCAATTTAAATTTGCAAAAGTTCAGTAACTGATATAATTAATAATGGGCTAGCAGGAGCGCTCTATCTTAAAGTAGACCTTGCTCAGTATAGCCTAATATGACTACTGCGCCATGAAACCATAACAATCTACACTATATGCCCAAAAGTATCCGGACACTTGCAGATTTTCACATTTTTTAGAATTTCTCCGGAATGGTTTAACCGACTACCATTAAACTTCGGACATGTAAAGAATAGACAATAACTCACATTTTACATTGAAGATTCGGTCCTCAGGGCAATTAGGAGGCCGTCTACAAACTGATGAAGACAAAAAGGTGTTTGGCCCATCCCGCTTCACAGAATACAGATAACAAGATGAAAATTTCAGAAATGGTAATGGTTAATATGCATAATATTTACAGGAATTTTTGTAAACTGAGCTCAAATATTTGGGAAGATATAAAGGTTTTCTTAAAAAATCTCAAATTTTTCCACCTGTTTTTTGCTTATAACATGCAGAGTGTTCTGTTATAGTATACGAAACTTACAGAAAAGATGACAATATGTTAGAGAAGCATTTGTGTAAAACTTTGGAAAAGAATTGTTGAATATTACAGGAATTATGAGCATTTTTAGTAAATAATGTTTTACTGCGCATGCGCGAAACATAGCGTAATTTTTTTTTTCACAAGTTTAAAGCCAAGTTTACATATAATACAAGTTTAATATAGGGCAACTTATATAAAAACATTCAGTTCAATATCTATAGTATTCAGAAAGATATCGGCATTACAACGAGCAGAATTTTAGCTCCTGTCGAAGAGAAGCTAAAAGATGAGGGGTTGTACACAAATTAATATTTTTTAAACTTACATCTTTAAATAGTTATATTGAATTGTATAGTGGTGAGAATTTGTTGAATACCCATGAACACATCTAATATTCGTAACGAATAAAAAATATATATATGTAGAATTATTAAAATATTTTAAGAAAAGAAATTAGATAAAAAATCGTTTCGCCATAAAATAAATATATTTAAAAATATCGTTTGGCCGTAAAATTGTAATATGTAATTTGTTAATAATCCTGTAAATAATATAATTAAAGTAATAAAATTTTTGTTATTTATAGTGCCTAATTAGCTGGAATTTAAGTTATGCACTCAATTGATAAGTCTTCATGGGTATTCAGCAAATTCTAACCACTATACAATTCAATATAATTATTTAAAGATATAAGTTTAAAAAATATCAATTTGTGTACAACCCCTCATATTTTAGCTTCTCTTCGACAGGAGCTAAAATTCTGCTCGTTGTAATGCCGATATCTTGCTGAATACTATTGATATTGAACTGAATGTTTTTATATAAGTTGCCCTATATATCTGGCTTTAAACTTGTGAAAGAAAAATTACGCTATGTTTCGCGCATGCGCAGTAAAACATTATTTACTAAAAATGCTCATAATTCCTGTAATATTCAACAATTCTTTTCCAAAGTTTTACACAAATGCTTCTCTAACATATTGTCATCTTTTCTATAAGTTTGGCATAATATAACAGAAAACTCTGCATGTTATAAGCAAAAAACAGGTGGAAAAATTTGAGATTTTTAAAGAAAACCTTTATATCTTCCCAAATATTTGAGCTGAGTTTACAAAAATTCCTGTAAATATTATGCACATTAAACATTACCACTTCTGAAAGTTTCATCTTGTTATCTGTATTCTGTGAAGCGGGGAGGGCCAAACACCTTTTTGTCTTCATCAGTTTGTAGACGGTCCCCTAATTGCCCTGTGGACCGAATCTTCAATGTAAAATGTGAGTTATTGTCTATTCTTTACATGTCCGAAGTTTAATGGTAGTCGGTTAAACCATTCCGGAGAAATTCTAAAAAATGTGAAAATCTGCAAGTGTCCGGATACTTTTGGGCATATAGTGTAGCTTGAAATATGTTAGACCGAATTCATCACGCGCTCATTTCCAACATCTGCGAGATTACAGGAAAAAAATGTTTTATTGCGTTTTAAAGATTTAATTGATTCCTTCTAGAAATCGGCATTATGTCTTTGCATCACATATATTTTTGGAAAAAATTACATCACATTCGAAACTCTGTTACTTTTGGATATTTGTTTCCATTTCATTGAAGCAACAAGAAACCAACGAGAAAGGCATTCTCTAAAACTAACTTCTTTTCCTCTGTTTACTGTGCTGATTAGGTCTGTTTCGTATTTCCTGTATTTTTTATTTATTTAGAATCATATGTCGTCATGGGAACACCAGAAATTATTTAATATTTTTGAAAACAGAGAACGTTTCCTTTTTTTTCTCGGAATAAAAAAGAATTGAATGGCAACTGGATTTAATCTCATGAACAGCTTGTTAACTTTTAAAAGCAAACAATTATAATTTCATTGATTAGTTGATGTTTATCTACGAAATCGTCATTTTACTAGACTCGTAAGTAAACGTAAAAGGATTCAATAATGTTATTTTTAAGATAATATTTTAAAATTTTTAATATTTTTATGAACACATGAGAAGTAACTAGGTTTTCTTTGCTGTGAAACGAAGCAAATTATTTTCATTGTTCTTTCTTTTGCACTTTTAGAAAGTTAAAACATCATGGAAATCTTAAAATAATTATCATAAATTCTTTTGAATGAGAACTTAATTCATGAATTTAATACATCACGTTCTTTAATAATGATTCGTATTCGTCTAAATCTGTTTTAACTCTCTGACCACTAAGAGTTCTCAAAATCTGAGTACAATTATATACGGAGGTTTGCTTACTAATTGATCTGTGGAATGGATTCGTCCGCCCCGTTCCCCCTTTTCTCCTCACTACGGGTGGTGGGAGATATGAATAGCAGGCCTTTCATCTCTCATCTAAGGGTCCCTTTAATGACCACTCGCCCAACTGCTTTCTCCCCCCTCCTTTCGGAATAGCAACCGGCCGAAATCCGCCTCACTAGTATAGAAGTTGCATGGCCGCTTATGGCCGGCTTAGGAGTCAGAGTGTTAAACTGTGGAATACATGAGCAACGATTAGTTCTCCTATTATTGCTTTTAAATTTCTGATCCATATAATATTCCACGTTGATTTTCATTATTAATTTTTCGACCTGGTAATCCGTGCTATAGAATGTTAACTTCAAAATGTTCTATTAAGAGTTGGTATCAAATTTAGAAACGCCATTCTAAAACGTTATGTTGTGGTATTGTATAATGTTAAATACAGTGGTAGTTATGAATCTTGAAAGTGACTTATTAGGAAAACACTGTCCAGTCTTTCGATATCGAAAGACGCCTCTTTTTGTATGGTCCATGGATATTACTGTTTGTAAACATACAAAGAGTGCTCATCAATCTTATTATTTCAACAAACAGAGTAAATTCTGTTTTCTTCACTGCCATACGACAAACGAACTAATATCTAACTACACAATGTCCGACGCATTTGCTATGGCATAAGTAATGTTGAAATTAGTGAATATAAATGCGCATTGAAATCCAGAATCGAATTAGCGTTGTGTGCTTGTCGTATGATTAAATTTCATTCTGAAAATTACATAAAAGTTAAATTAAAGATGAAATCACAGGAATTTAGTGTTAAACATTATATATTTTCTTCCGTTTAGAAGCATTGAAATAAATACCATGGATAAGGTATTCGATATGAAAGCAACGTGAAAATATAAATAATAAAATAAAAGGGAATATTCTTCCAGGTAATTTAGATGGATAAAGGCAACGAATGCTTCGATAATATCTTACCGTTTTTTATTCTTTTTTCTAGATGGAAAGGTTGTATAATCCTCCGTAGTCCAATTTAGAATGAAATGTTCTCGATAAGGTCATAAAGAACGTTTTTGTAATTTCCCTCAAGGCAATTTGCATACCTGCCTTTTTCATTGAGTCTTCACAATTTTTCTATACGAATTTTTCGCTTGTCTAGATTAGTAGTCTGTTGAATTGTGCAAAAAATGAAATACCTTTTTGAATAACTATATACTAAGACTCGCTTTGCTTCATTATTTATTCAGTTATTCTTCGGCAGTTTATTACGTACCAATTTATAAATTCATTTTGAAAACAATGTAGAATAAGTTTGAACTAGTTTGCATAAAACAGCTTTTCGGCATGTAAAGTAATAGAATGGGTATTAAATGCGACAACATTTAATGAAAAGAATTATACATTTACTGAATCGCCAGAACATTAATTGAATCATCAACTGAATATTTAAGATGAAAAATAACAATTAAAAACATGGATACCAACTTTGATACCTCTGCAATTATGCTAAATACTCTCTTGTTTATTCAAATACTTTTTGCTTATTTTTAATTAGATGTTGTCAATTAGAAATTTTATTAAATTACCTCACGTTTTAACCTTGTAAGATTAACTAAAATCTTACTTTTTGTAAGAAAATAACGGAGGATAGGAAATAAAATTATACTCCTTCCGACCAAATTCTGTTGTCGGATTTACCATTTTTTTTCCAAAATTAGAAATATACGATTTTCAAAAAAATCCATTATTTATTTACATCGAAATGTAAGAAATATACAAAAATAATCTCATTGGCCCCATATTTCAAAGTAAGCCTTATTATTAAATTCACCGATGATACGCTGTGTCTTTGATTAATCAGAAAATATTACTGAAGGTAGTTGACTGTTTGTTTTCAAACATTCTTCTGTCATTTGAGGCAAAGATAAATTATTATTTCAATCAGTTTTCATTGCGTAATTTTCTCCCTATAATTTAAATTTTTTTATTAAGGTACATGTCAAAACCTTTTCATACTTGAAAATTAACTTGTTCGAAAAAAGAATAAAACGAAATCGGATCTGGTGATCTAAGTCGCCATTTTTAATTTACAAACAAACGCGGTAGTTCTACATAGATATGTTAAAAGATGCATGCTAAAGCATCTAAACAGAATTTTATCAAATTTGACTTTGCCTTTTTTAATTTAGAGGAGAAAAATAAAAAGGTGGGAATACAATTTAAAATTTTAACTTGTAATTTATGATATTTATACAATGATAAATATTGACTTTTTAAAACAATATATTGAATTCTTTAAAGTAAGATAGACATAGAAAACATTGCATGAAAAGTAAATAAGCAACGATGACTTTTAAATAAGTATTTTTTATGTGCTACGAAGACTGTGAATATACTTTTTTTAAAAAAAATTAATGTCATGTCAATAAAGTTCTTACTTTATCGAATTTTCTATTCTGTTTTAAAATGCCGGAAGCGTGATATTTAAACTTGAAAGTACTTTGAAATACTTTTTAAAATAACAAATTTCAGTTTTTTCTTGCATCATTTTTCTTAACTCGATTTGTAAATTTAATAATAACACATCTTTTCTTTGATAGGCTTATTTCATGCACTTTTTCATTTGATTTTTTATAAGATGTGAAAATATTACCAAAAATAATGATAAAAGTTCATTGATACTGGATAGAAAGTTTAAAGTACTGTTTTAAAGAATGTGTTTTTATTTATTTATTTTGAGTCAGATTAGAAAAATAGTTCGAAAACTGTGCTTACAGGATCTATACTTTTATTAAAATATGTTCTCATTAACTGCAATGAATAAAAATGTATTTTTTTATTAAATTTGTATTGTTTATGATGGAAAAAGTGCAAAAACAAGATGTCGTTGAGCAGCTTAAATTTTGTTTTCTATACCTTTCTTTCGCATCTGGAAAATAAATTGGTTTTCTCTTTTTAAGCTTATAATTGCACTCTTTGGCTTTCTTTCTCACCTGAAAGGTATTTATTTTAAAAAAAAGATATGTAAACGTTTTGGAACGTTTGAAAAAAACTTAGATTTTGTTAAAGGAACATTTCTGAAAATTATAAATATATAATTTTAGTAAAATTTTCGTGTAGTTTTGGATCTTCACCTTTTTTCATGAAATGCATGGTTTTAAATTCGAATAATGAAATAAAAAGTAAGAAATGCAGTACAATTTCTAATTAATAGTTGAAAAATAAAAAACTTTTTGAATATATCTAATCTTTAGTGCACTTCGCATAAATGGCTATGGCTTTGTGAACTATTTTGGCATATCGTTCAAGTTTAAATTTACAGAAATTTAATTGAGATTTTACAAAAATTTAAAAGGCATCCAACGCAGTGTATCATCTTAAAATTCACATCAAAATATTTATGCAAAAAGTAATCATCCCAAAAATAAGAGAATTTTCAATAGGTTTAGAACATTTTAAAAAATTATTGCATCCTTTAAATTCCATACCTGTTTAAAAAATTCTACTTCAAGCTGCTAGAAAAGATTTATTTGTTGTATGCTTCATTTCTATAATATAACTAATATGTATGCAAATAACCACGGAAATCGATTTGTTGCCTCTCCCGATTCTCGATAATACAAGATAGCTTATCAGTTCGGGAAAAATATCACTTTCGGGAAAATATCACTTCACCAAAAATAGATTTTAAAATAGCTCAAAATCACTGATAAAGCACAGGCCAAAACTGATAAAAATATCCTTGCGGCAATCATCTTTGTTGTGATAAAATTTCAGAAGCCGAGATTGACAATGGTGGACAAGTATATCGACTGCTATTGACGTCGGTGTTGATACGTTTGTTGCAACACCACAGTCTTGTTAATTTAGATGCTAAAAACATTTAACTTAAATGAAAGCTTTTTTTAATCTTAAAGAATTGTTTCTACATTTTTTTCGTTCTCTCATAAAAGCTATATTTTGATATAAAAATATTGATTTTGTTATACAAATACAGCTCTATTTCATGGTTCTGTATGCAATTTGCTTCGATCGAAATTCATGAAACATTTGTGAAAAACGTTCTATTAATTCAGTATTTATGCTATTTAATATTTTTGGTAGGAAACAGATGTGCAAAAATAATCTATTGCAGATAACTGAAAGCGAATAAAAAATGAATTTCTTTAAATTAACAATAATTCAGAGAAAGTAAAAACCACGAAATAAACTCTGATAGAATAAGAGTTACGATTTATGCGAATTTATAAGAGTTACGATATGTATTAAATGATTAAAATAAAAAGTATTTATAATTCCAGAAGAAGTTTCCGCCTACAATTATTTTAGATTAAACGCATTATTTCTAGAAAGAACGAACTCAATAAAATTTCTTCCGTTAAAGCT
>BGPR01048925.1:0-11431 GCA_013235015.1 Araneus ventricosus
GCCACTCACTTAATGTATTTTTTAAGAAAAATTGAATTACAACTTTTTTTTGCACAAGGAAATATAACTTTTCTGTTTAGCTAAATTTCATTGTGTGTTTAAAAAATTCAAAATATGTATTTTATTGACACTACTGCTGTACAAATTCAACAGTTCTACAGGCATAATCCGAGAAAGCAACATTGAGACAGCGATGGCTTAGGTGTAGAAACTCTGTTTCTGGCACACGGATTCGACTCTCGATTCCCCTTAAAGCCTGTCATATATGTGGGCCTAGCGTATATTAAATCTGCAGTCGTGGGTCAATCCGCATTAGGTTGATGTAGTGTGGAAGTTTAGAGAGTGGAAGGGCGACCTGGTGTTGTGTTCATCATCTGACCACAATTCAAAATCACATTGTTTCTCCCGAAATAGATCTCACGTCAATTCGTGAAGGTGCTTTAACATAAAAAGTCCAATCAATCATACTGGTAATCTTTGATGTTCGAAATGTCGTGGGTTGTGATCCCCACGAATATTGGTCGATCATAAGCATCATGTGCATGTAAACCCTTTCGCCTCCATTAGTTTCGCAGTGAAACCATACATTGAGCATTTTTTTACTGCGCATGGGTGAAACATAACGTAATTTACTTCAGAACGTTTTTTTTCATAACTTAAGAGTCAGATATATATGCCAACTTATATAGAAATTCCAGTACAATACCGTTAGTATTCACAAAGATATCGGAATTGCAAGAGCTATTTTGCTTTTGATCTCTAAGGGAAACAAAATGATGAGGGTTCCTGCAAAACTTGATATTTTTTAAAATTTAATCTTCGAAACTAATATTGAATTTTATGAAGGTTGAATACCCTAAATACTCACATATACTTATAAATTAAATACATAATTTGAATTACATTTCGATGATAACTTATTCGGTGGTAAAATAGCAGCTACCGTTTATTTGTTTCACTGTGAAACCAGAAAATTCTGTAAAACAAAAAATTCTAAATCCTTTACATATTTATGATCAGCAACATGTCTAATACTCATTTTAGAATAAATTTAGTAATTTTCAAAACGAAACATGTAGTGAACTTCAAAGAGTTATATGAGATTGAAGGTAAAAGATCCTCACGTTGGGGTGAAAGTTTAAAAAGTGAATTGCACGCATCATACTTTTCATGAGATGAAAATTCAGAATTGTGATTTTCATCCACAACGAAAAGTTACTAAGAAAAGCTTAAAAACTTTTCTTAATCTAAAGAATCTAATTAAATCTATAGACGTCTAATGAAATTATTTGTGGTAGATTCATGAACAATGTTAAAATAAAAAATGAAAGCATTTTTTATAGAATCAGTTCATGCTCCTGTGATACAACTGGCGAATGAAACGCCTATTTAATTTTAGAACCGACTACAGGAGGAATATTTATGGAATTTCACAGCACAGCCGAAGAAAACAAAGAGTTTGATGCAAGATTACATGTACAGTTAGGTTTGTAATGTGATTGGGATGCTACATTAATTGCCGACATTTCGGAACAATATATTGCAGTAAAAGTGATTTTACTAGTGCATACGTGATTGAATTACTGCAAAAAATGTTTGTAGCCTAACTATAAAGTATTACTCGAAAAAGATTCGATACTCTATAAATTCTACTTGTTTATTGCTAACAGAAATGAAAGATTTTTTCAAGGACATTATATTACGATGTATAAATACTAAATTCTAGGATTGTGTAAGAGGACTACGTAAATCCTCTTACAGAAAGTAACCTATTAGTTATTCAAATGGCAAGAAATAACGCGCGAATTTAAAAACACTCACATTCTAAATGAAAATACGTTGCATACGTTAGGGCTTCAGAAGAATAAATCCATTCAAAACATCCGCATGTTATAGAGAGCAAATTCAGAAATATTTTTATTGAATTTATTTTCTTGTTTTGAAAATGAATGAGTCGTGCTTTATTTTCAAATTTGAAGTAATATGTTCATGAAAAGGAATTAGTTAGTATATTGACGAATAAGTGAACTTCATTTTCGGAGTAATGTTGAATAATACCTAAAATTTCAAAGAAACAAGGAAAACTGGTGGGTGTTAATAATTCGAAAATTACTTTTGCTAACAAACATGGACTGATATTTGATTAACAGCCGATACAGTCTTGGATTTGGTAACGATAGATCGCGAGTTCAAAATCCAATTCTAGCTAGGATCATCCGAGTAAGTTGACCTGGTGCACGTTAATTCTGTCTGGTTCAAATGTCCTACAGTTGAACTTTGTACATGAATGGCCTGATCGAGTGTAGCCTTCGGCATCTGACCACTGCGCAAAATTACAAGGAGCTTCCATAAACAGCTCTTGCGTTGCTTGAAATCGGAACAGTAACTTAACTGAAGTTTCAGTGTCAGATGAAAATTTAGCAAATTCTGTGACACAAAATAACGAGTTAACATGCTTTCAGGCAATTTAATAACTTATCGAAAATGACGTAGGGTTTTTCATTTATGGTGATAAAGTTTTGACTCTTGACTGATTGTTAGCTTCTTCAGTATTGAAAGGAAAATTTTCTCAGTGCACTTTTATTTTTGCACCTGAGCATGTGTTTGTACACATTAATGACTTTTTGGAAAATGTTATAACTCATTTTGGACATTGCGTATTATTTTTGTTCCTCTAAAGACACTTAATGTAAAACTTATTTCCACAAATATTCATGATGATGACTTGTCCACCGAGTCAGTCAGTTAAAACCATGTGTAAAAAGTAAAGTCTTAGAAATCTGTACGATCTTGTCGGAGTACACACTGGCTCATTATGGAAAAAGGAATGGCCATTGTTCAAGGGGTTGGATTTCTACCTGTTGGTTCGCGGAAGGTATTTTATTTACACTTATTCGTTTCAAGTATTTTACATTATTTCATTACCATAATTATGCTCAATCCAAAATTTAAAATTTTATAGGTGAAGAATCCAACAATTTAAATAACTGTCATTTTCCTGTTTCTAGAACAACATATCCCAAATTTAAATAACTGAGAGGGGCGAAAAATAGATCTCAATCAAAATCTTAGAATCATAGATACTCAATCCAAAATTTAAAATTTCGTTGGTGAAGAATCCAAGATAATTTAAATAATTGCCATTTTTCTGTTCCTAGAACAACGTTTATCAAATTTAAATCTCTGAGTGGGGCAAAAAATAATGCCGTTTCAAATTCGACAAGAATTTTCGAAGCGAAACGCACTGTAAGCAATCTTCTTTATTTAGAATCCCATTGGCAAGTAAGGTATTTTCTCCACGTAAGGAATGACAAACGGTCTAGTATAAAAAATAATCTTCTTTATGATCTCCTCTTCAGACATTCTGTTGATAAAAAGTGCGAAATAAGCGGTGTAAAGTGTTAAGTAATAAAATGTGATGCTACTACTAGCAGTCATAACAGAGTGCTGCTGTATGTTTCTTTTGTTGAGAAATCTCATCGTAAATTCCACCGTTTACGACTGTGTAAAAATAAACCCTATCTTGGAGAATATGAAATCTAAATCAATTCTGATAAAAACAATTTTTAAGAACATACTGGCCATTTCTACTGGTGGAAATTTTTGCTTTAAATATTCTCTACTTTTAAAGGCATCTAAGATCATAGAATTAGCATTTAATATTTTGTATTTTTAACATTAGTAAAGCTATTTACAAGTGAAAGACATTCGATTAACTCGAAATTAAGGATTATATTCTTGATTATTTTAAGTCCTCATGATAAGATTTATTAATTTTCAATAAAAATTATGAATTTAATTTTTTTCACTATATATAAAAGCAATGTTTTTTTGTTTTTTGTGTGTGTGCATTGTTTAGACGTAAAACTTTGCACTTAGAGCCCTGAACTTTGGCACACAGGTAGTACTAATGGTCACTCAATGCACCTCGAAATCATAATTTTAAAATTCAATCTAGAAAATTTATTTAATATTTTGGGTGATTTTTCATACTCTTTTCTTCATTGCATTTTTTCTAATAATCGTAGCAAGAAAATAGATACACCATAAGAAAGAATAAATAATTTCCTTCCTAATGAAGTTTATTTTAAACGTCTAAATTTATTTTTAGATGAAAAAGTTGCCGTACAATATTTTTCGAATTTTAATAAATTTTTAAAAATATTTTAGTATAATTTACAACAATACTTTTCATTGTTGCAACGCAATTGAAACAATTTTCACTGTTTCAACATATATTTAATTACGTTTTTCTCTTTCATTGTTGAAATCAGAGTTAATATCCTAATACATTTTGCTTTCATATTTTCTTTCACCAAAATTTTGTGCAATCAGTAAATATACCTAGTACCTATTAGATACCATATTATATAAAACTGTATGAAGCCCAAATAAAATAAAAAAACATTCATATTTCATGCATCAAAAGCAATTTTCATTTTTCTTCAAAATACCTGAAGTAAAATCTGCTTTAAAAAAATCTGCGAAGTCATTGAAGGTAAATTAAAGTCCATAAACTTGCTGAAAAAGGCCTGTATAAAATCTTTAAAAAATCTGTGCATTTCTCGAAGGAAACCTGCAGCTTTTATTTTCCTTTAAAATAACTGTAGAGAACTTCAAAATACCTTAATGATAATTTAGAAGTCTTAAAACTCCTGCATGAAACCTTTAAATAAACTGCACATTTCTTGAAAGAAACCTGCAGTTTTCATTTTCCTTCAAATTCCCTGTAGAAACCTTCAAAATACTTGTAAAATCTCATTTTTAAAAGATTTTTGCTGATTTTTTTACTTAGGTAAGTGTCATATGTATACGATAAAGTGGAAGTGACGGCTTCCTTATGCCCACATTCTTATTTGTCTCAAAGAGTCATTGCATGTTCACAGAGTGGACGACTTTATGGGTTCAGAAGTATCTAATCCACAAGAAGACCCAGATCTTTTTTGCATTGTAACAATGTAGATGGTGCACGGCCCATGCGGAAGCATAAATCTACGTTATCCATGTATGAAGGATGGAATTTGCACAAAGAGATACCCACGCCAGTTTTTGAAAGAAGCACAAACAGGACAGGGCGTATATTCACTATATTGACGCAGGTTTTCACAAGATGGGGGAATTAGTGCCAACATCAGTATTCGAGAATTAGAAGTATCTGTGGACAATACTTGGATTGTACCCCGAGCTAAAAAAAATCTGCAGAAAATCTGCAGAAAATTTCTTTTTTTGAAGATTTCTTAAAGATTTCTGCAGATTTTTTGAAGACAGAAAAAATCTGCATTTTTCTTCAAATTAATCTGCAGAAAATTTGCAGAAAATTTTCTTCTTATATTTTTCTCTAAATATTCTGCAGATTTTTTGAAGACAAAAAAAATCTTCATTTTTTCTTCAAATTAATTTGCAGAAAATCTGCAGAAAATTTTCTTATTATATTTTTCTCTAAATATTCTGCAGATTTTTTGGAGACAGAAAAAATCTGCATTTTTTCTTCAATTTAATCTGCATAAAATCTGCAAAAATTTTTCTTATTATATTTTTCTCTAAATATTCTGCAGATTTTTTGAAGACAGAAAAAATATCTATTTTTTCTTCAAATTAATTTGCAGAAAATCTGCAAAAATTTTTCTTATTATATTTTTCTCTAAATATTCTGCAGATTTTTTGAAGACAGAAAAAATATCTATTTTTTCTTCAATTTAATCTGCAGAAAATCTGCAAAAAATCCTATTATATTTTTCTCTAAATATTCTGCAGATTTTGGAAGCCAACAAAAAATCTGCATTTTTTCTTCAATTTAATCTGCAAAAAATCTGCTAAAAAATTTATTTTTATTTTTTCTTTAAATATCCTGTAGATTTTGTAAGACTTTGCATTTTGTCTTTAATTCAGTTTGCAGTTATTTAGCATATTTTCACAAAATCATTAAACTCGACCAATATCTGTTGATTTTTTGAAAATTTAACTGCGATTTCACAATATCTGAATTTCTCTAAATACGTATTTTGCACCATATTCTCTAATATTGCAGCTCTATTTTCCAATGGATATAAAACAAAATTAGAATGTAATTATCATTATTGTTTAATTCTACAGCAGACAGGAGTTTCAAAAAATTTCCCAATGGAAAAATGTCTTAGGACTAAATTTTTTAAATATGCCACTGAAACAATGAATTCTAAAAAAAAATAATCTTTAAAATAAATATTTGAGGTTTTACCATTTTAAACTTTTACCCCATAATTTAATTAATTTCCAATTAGTTTTCCCTCATTATGTAAGCAGTCAGCAAAGACTGCAGTTGGGTCTTTTTGAATGTACAACTGTAAGTGTTTATTTTCAATAAATGTCTACAGAGAGTGATGACTACGGGCACGCAACTGTTTCGACATAGCGTGCCCCTGGTTTACAAGCGTCAGGGTTGGAAATTCCCAATGTGAACGTCGAGCCTGTGAGTGTGACTGTGGCGTTGCAGGTAGTAGATTCACGAAGCGCACCAACATTCCCGCCTATGTGCTAGTCCACGACGACGGGGGTGCTCCTTTGTAATTAATGTCTTTCTGACTAGCTATTTTCCTCGAAAAAGAAAGGAAAAGTGGAGCTTTCGCCCTTTGGATGGAGAGAAGGCTTAGCAGAAAGATAGAAGGTGAAAACGAATTTATTGAAACTGAGAATCTAAATTATTGAACAAAAATATTACTAATCTCATCTGTTACACATCTCTACGACTTTTGAAAAAGTATTCTGACGCTATAACTTAAGTAGATTAATTTATCCCCACCTCGCGTATGCCGACGTGGCCTTGTGGTTAGGACGCCTGCCTATAGCGCGCCTGCTTGTAGGACCGCGGGTTCGAACCCCAGACAGGATGAGCTTGAAGTTTCGTCACATTCCACATCGTATAAGTAAGTTGATTCATAATTGAAATTAATAATTAAACCTTGACTGTAGAAAAATCTGCAGGTATTTGGAACATATTTTTTTCTGCAGAAAATCTGAAGAAAACATGTTCCAAATACCTTCAGATTTTCTGCAGATTTTTTCTGCAGATTTTTTGCAGATTTTTTTTAGCTGGGCCGTACTGCCCTTTATTAACAAAAATTTTCAATGCAGATATCAAAGTAGAGTATTGCAATTTTTTTAAGTCTATCAAGTGCGTCTGTTAGTATGTCAACAAAGGATCCGACATGGCTGTGTTTGAACTCACCAGTGGAGAAAATGACTTAAATGAAATCCGCCAGTATTAAATGAGGAGATATATCAGCAGCAATGAAGCAGTATAGAGAATACTCAACTTCCCGATTCTCGAACGACACTCCACCGTGATTCATCCAAGCGCCCACTTTGAAAATGATCGTAGAGTCTACTTCCACGACAGAAAATGTTGCTCAACGTTCCCAATCACTTGAGGAAACAAAACTTACATCTTTCTTCAGAATTTGCACCCAAGATGAGTTTGCACGCACCCTATTCCACTATGAAGTATCCAAGCACTACACTGAGAACAATAGAAATAAGCATAGCAACGTCGAAAACAAGGGCAAATTGTACTAGAACAAGCAGAAATTAGATCCAGCATTGCTCTTGGGCGGGTGTATACTGTCCAATCCAATCCATAGGCGAATATCAAAGAAATTATGTTTGTCTTTATCGTTTCAGGTGTATTGGTTCATTTGAAATCATTCAAAATTTCATTCGGCTTTCATTCTTTAATATTTTACGTGGTTTATAGGAATAATTTTATAAATTCTAAAATAAGTTTTTTCAAAAATAATGGTTTATTTGGTAATATAACTTCAATTTTAAATCATTTCGTTGGATGCCTTTAATTCAAAATATGTAATGTCGCCTATTTTAACTGTTTGAGAAAGGATCCTATAACTGAATTATTACTCCATTTAAGCCGGCAAACCAACTGATTGTTCCAAGAATCTGGATTTTTTTTTACTCAGCTTATATTCAAATATCATCGTTTTCACAAATTCTTAATATACAATTATATATATTGTATATTAAGAATTATATATCAAATATATTTTATATAATTATTATATATCAAAACAAATATATATATATAGAGAGAGAGAGAGAGAGAGAGTTATATATGTCAAATAATCAAAACATGTGTTATATTTTCTATACATACATATATTAATCTAAAAAATAAAATTAAAATAAAGTTCCTTATGAATAATCATACAAATGAAATAGAAAAGATGGTTTGATTATATACTATTACTACTATGAAAAAGTCAACCCGGAATTGGAATTTCAACAATCAAATGCCAATCGGGGAACCGATATTTGTGTACATATATATATATATATATATATATATATATATATATATATATATATAAACATTTGCGAGGTTATTCACGTAGGTCATGGCATCTTGAGTACGCTCGTGCATGTGTCTGGGACTTCCAGTAAAGCTGGAAGGCAAGAATATCAACTGGCCGATGTTGGCAACATTACCATCATTCATAACCGCATCCCTTAGATGTACATAGTGTTCCACTCTCAGCGTCCTCTGATTTAGTCGTACGTACAACAGCCTTTCCGATTCAATCTTGGCATACATATCAACGATAAATTGATGAAAGAGGGCCTTGCTTCTCAGTAAAATGTTGAAATGTGAAATGCTTTGCATTACTCTGTACGCGTAGAACTGCGTAGCTGAAATCTTCTTAGTTTGTGGTATTCCTGTAATTGGATTTCTTTGGCGGAGTTCAAAATGATATCCATCATCCTCCTACCAAAATATGAGTGGATATTATAGCTCATCTTAAGACCTATGCGTATCAGAAATTTTCTTTCTTCTAAAATTATATCTCTTGCTCCATGTTGTTCTCCTACCATGTATAAAGTCACTTCATCTTTTGCTGGTGCATTAACCACTTAACTTAATAATTTTCTTTGCTATCTAATAAGATCTCCCTTCTGTTTTGGAAAGCGGTTGTCGTTTTTATTCATCTCAGAAGGCATATAATACTTGAGATGTTTATGGATTCTAGGTAATTTTTGTGTAAAATTTTAAAGATAATTAACGATTAAATTTTAGTTTTAAGACCAAAAATGCGATAATTCGATGAACGAGTATTCTCGGGCTCGTAAGTTAAGCGGTTAAAATTCCTTTCATGCTCACTATGTGGGATTTTGTCTGCTAAGATTACCACTTCTAATTCAGGGCTGATCTTATTCATGGCCGATTTGAAGTTCTGGACGTAGCAGTTGTGATGATCCAGTATATGTTGCAACTGAAGTACTACGTATATCCTGTCTTGTTAGCGGAACGTTTTTGCAACGCTTCTCTGCTTGTTGTGTACCATCCCCTACAAAATATATTTGAAGAAATTTAGGCTTTTCGTTTGGTAGAGGGTACAGACTTCCGATGCGGTGATAAACTTGACCCTGAACCTTGAATGTCGGCATGTACCCGGACACTTTAATTTCTTTTGTTGTACCAAAAGATGCAATCTGGGAGCAGTAATTGTACAATCTAATATTTGTCAGAAAATGTTTAGGTTCCGCAACAAAAATTAAATAAAAAGTTTTCTAGCTTGAATTTTGCAATTCTGGCTTCGAAGTGCATTGACTCACAATTGTACTACCTGTTAGCCAAATTTCAGGGCTGTACGTGCAATATTTTAGTCTAAACATCGCGCATACACATAATCATTGCCTTTTTTATATAGATAGATAGAAGAATAATTTACGTAATGTCTCTGAGAGCTTGGTTTACAGACTACACATTTTGGCGAAATAAGATATGAAAGCAAAATATATTAGGATATTAAGTCATCATTCCCGTGTCATAATGACTTCAACTTCTACAAAAAAAAGCCCAGAATGACCTAAAGTTTTAAAAGCTTATCAAAACAAAAGATGTCAGTGTTGTTTACTGAGGTGCTGGGGCACGTTTAGCAGCATTTTCGGTCGTGAAGTAGACTCTCAGACCATTTTCAAGGTGAACGCTTAGATGAATCACGGTGGGGTGGTAAATCAGGAAGTTAAATATTCTCCATGCTGTTTCGTTGCTGCTGATGTATCTCCCCATTTGTTACTGGTGGATTTCATATAGGTCATTTTCTCCACTGGTGAGTTCAAACACAGTCGTGTGGGATCCTTTGTTGACAAATTTCATAGACTTCACAGAATTGCAATACTCTTAAGTTGATATGCGCATTGAAAATTTTTGTTAACAAACGGCAGTACGGTACAATTCAACTATTGTCCACAGACACTTCTAATCCTCGAAAATTGATGTTTGCAGTAAATCCCCATCCAACGATATAGTGGATATCCGTCCTGTCCTGTTAGTGTTCGTTTCAAAAAATGTCGTGGGTATCACTTTGCGCAAATTCCATCCTTAATACGTGGAGAACGTGGATCTATGGTTCCAAATGGACCGTGCACCATCTGCTTTGTTACACGGCAAAATATCTGGGTATTTTTGCGGATTAGAGATTTCTGCACTAGTAAAGTCATCCACTCTGTGAAAGTGTAATGAGTCTTTGAGACAAATGAGAATGTTGGCATGAAGAAGTACTCACTTCTGCAACTCTTTCGTATACATATGACGCTTAACATCTCCAAAAAATTTTTGCCTTTGTGATAAGACTCATGAATGTTTTTTGCTTTTGATGAAAAACTCTCTCCAACAAATCATGACAATTCTGAGGTTTTGGCATAACAAATAGTTATTGCTATATCCCAGCCCATGTGACTATTTTTTAATTCAGCAAATTACGTCAGACGCTCTTTCTAATGGCGCATCGATTGTTTTTCTATGATCATTATTCCCCATGGATCGGCAAAAAACGTGCGAAAAATCATCCTGAATGACACGAAACATTAAATAAAAAATTTTCTACATTAAATTTTTAAATTCGTGCCTTCGAGGTACATTGAGACACCATTACTATTACCTGTGTGCGAAATTTCAAGGCCGTAAGTGCAATATTTGTAGTCTAAACATCGCACACTCACACACACAAAAATTTCCTTTTATATAAGTATAGATTAATAAAGTAATATCTCAGAGAGCTTGGTTTACAGATTCAGACATATGAAAGCAAAATGTATTAGGATATTAACTCAGCTTTCAACAATGAAAGAGAAACACGCAATTGAATATTTGTTTAAAAAATGAAAACGGTTTGAATTGCATTGCAACAATGAAAAGTATTGTTGTAAATTATACCAAAAAATATTTTTAAAAATTATTAAAATTAAATAAAATATTGTATTTCAACTTTTTCATTTAAAACAAACTTTATGATGATAAAATAAACTTCATTAGAAAGGAAATTGTTTGTTCTTTCTTAAGGTGTATCTTTTTCTTGATACGATTATTAGAAAAATGCAAAGGAGATATGAGTACTAAAAATCACTGAAAAAACCGTAAAATATTAAATAAAAAATTTTCTAG
>BGPR01048926.1:0-11431 GCA_013235015.1 Araneus ventricosus
ATTTATTATTTAAATGAGTACTTTTCCATTGAATGAATATATTTTGTCCATGTATCATCTTCTAACAATATATTAGGAATACAACGGCGAATATGGAGATTTACGGATTAATCTTCAAATATCGAAAAGGAGGACATTTAGGAGGACACTTTACGAGGGAGGACACAACTCACAAAAGAAGGACTGTCCTTCCTAAAGGAGGACGATTGGTAACGTTATTTATATGTTATCGGCAATGTAAAGAATCCGCCATTGTATAGAATGCCTAAGCAGTGCATAGACCTAATGCTGTTCATACCCTGTCAGTGAACCTAAAAAGTTCTGATCATATTTTAACACAAAATACTCCTCCATCAAATAAAATATTATACAATAATATGTGTTATAAAATGATAGATGTTTATTATTTCAGTCCTGTGTATAAGCCCAACACAATGACAGAAATGATGGCGTCAATGACAGTGTTTCGGTGATTTTGTTAAAATTGACATTATTACTTCTGAAGATTTGGTTTTGGCGATTAAGGAGATAAAAGCTTCTTTAATTATTGGAATCGATAATATACCTACTTTTATTATTTAAAGGGTGTCCAAAACTGTTTATTTATCCTCTTCTGATTTTAATATTTAATCTTTCTTTAAAAATAAATGCATATTCTGATGTTTGGAAGCAAACTAAAATTATTCCTGTTTATAAGAAAGGCAATGCAATTAATTGTAAAAATTACTTTTCAAGTATCTTTTTCAAACAACCACAAAAGCTGGAAGGAAGCGATTCCTAGGTTAAGTCTAGAAAATTGATGGTATTGCTCATTCGATTGCCGCAGCTTTTAACTTTTGTGACAGAACGCCGCCCCTGTGCCTGATGCCATTACGGCAACCGAACCGGTTGAATGGACATGGGACAAACTTTTGAGACAGGGATTTAAGCATATTTATGTTCATAATTATATTTCTTTGCTTTATTTACATATTCATGACACTTTTCAAGTATCTTTTGCAAACAACCACAAAAGCTGGAAGGAAGCGATTCCTAGGTTAAGTCTAGAGAATTAATTGATGGCATTGCTCATTCGATTGCCGCAGATTTTAACTTTTGTGACAGGGGTTTAAGCATTTTTTATGTTTGTAATTATTTCTTCGATTTATTTACATACTTATGAAATGTGAAGTTATCACGTAGATGATATTTTTGTCTTTGAAAATATTATACAAGATTATTATGGACACAATTAACCCTTCAAGAATAGTCTTGAGATATAAGTTGACATGTTATTGTACAGATTTTATTTCCAATGAAACAATTAGAGTCTGCTTTTGGTAATGAGGGATCAAGTCTCTCAAGTCAGCTCTTTATACAATATACACTCATGTCCATAAATTAAGGATAATGAAGTTCAGGCAAAGAAAGAGACAGAAGCAAAACAAATTTGACTTATTTGTAAAGTCTATTTATTAAACAAAAGGTAAAGAGCAAAACAGATGCTATATGTTTGACATAATTAATAAAAATTGCGATTTTTACTCCTTGGAGCAAATTTCAGAAAAGAACTTATTTACAAAAAACAGTATAACATGGTTAGTATTATGGTTAATACGGAGTATGTCTCCCGGACGATGCAATACAGGCCTTACAACGCCTAGGCATGCTGAATATCAAATTATCAATCTGATCTTGGGGAATATTACACCACTCATCAAGCAATGCCCTCCGAAGTTCCGGTGGACAGGTGGGAGGGGGTTGACGGGCTGCAATTCGTCGGCCAAGCATATCCCACACATGCTCTATTGGATTCAAGTCCGGTGAGTATGCTGGCCAATCCATACGGGTGATATCCTCCGATTGAAGGCATTCGTCTACAATGTTTGCACGGTGAGGACGGGCGTTGTCATCCATAAACAGAAATTCAGCACCCATGGCGCCCCGAAACAAACGTACATGTTGTTCCAGAATGACATCCCGATAGATGTGACCTGTCATCGTTACACTCTGAACATGCAGGTCAGTTCTGGAACCAAGAATAATTCCTCCCCAAACGAGCCATCCTGCACCACCGTAACGGTGTCGTTCAATGGTGTTCTCTTGGTGGTAACGGGTACCTGGCGCTCTCCATATGAAAGTCCGGCGAGAATCAGACTGCAAACTAAACCTGGACTCGTCGGAAAACATCACACAAGACCACTGTTGCGGTGTCCACAATGCATGCTCTCTACTCCAGGCTAATCGCAGGCGACAGTGAGTTGCGGTAAGTGGAACACATCTGACAGGCCTACGAGCATATAGACCAATGTGCCCTAAGCGTCTGTACACGGTCTGCCTTGAAACTGTCGTACCGGTAGCTGAAGAGAGCTGACGAGACAGGTCTGATGCTGTGCTCCGTCTGTTTCTTTTGGCAGTAACTGCCAAATACCGGTCCTCATTCGGCGTTGTAACTCGGGGGCGACCTGTGCTGTAACATCTACTCACATTACCATCATCTTGGAATCGTTTCCAAAGTCTGGAGATGACACTCTGGGCGATTCCAAGTTCCTCGGATACTTCCAGCTGGGTACGTCCACATTCCAGTCGTCCGATAATTCTACCACGTAAAAAATCATTCAAATGCTTCCTTTGTGCCATAACTATGCGGTTATAGCACTGAAAGGCTTTTAAAGCGCTTGTGAACAATTTTACTTCTTTGCCACCATTCCTTATATACCCTTCTCTTACACTCTCGTCATTGTGACGTACTATCCGCGCCATCTGGTGGTTTCCTGTAATTTGCATATTCTTCTTCAAGATGTGTGTGATAATTCTACAGGTGAAATTTTTATTTTAGAGTTCAATTTCTGTGTGATTCTGAATTATCCTTAATTTATGGACATGAGTGTAATTACTTGAGGGTTCAAATAATTAAACTCTATAAAGAGTTTCATTCCAGATTTAATAAATTAGATTGCTTAGATAATTTACTTTTTCGTGGATTTCAGTTTTTTCTTATTGTCGTTATAATTATTACATAGTAGGATTATTTTTATAAAGAAAAAACGAACTCTATTTACTTTTATTAATTTAATAATTGAATTCCTATTATTTTTAAATTTCATACCCTGAAGCAAACTCGAACTACTGATTTCGACTTTCTATTTATTCGAAAGTTTCTGTTACACGAAACACCAGTGGCGGCTCGTCCATAAGAGCGGCAGAGCTGCAGTTACTTTAAAAGATTGTATTTTCATTTTTATTCTAATTGAGTTACTTTCCCACTTTGAGAATTCAGTAATCAACGAAAATGGCAAAAAAGTAATAAAAAATGTAAAAGGAAGACGGAAAATCAATCAAGAATTAAGAGATAGACATACCAGAGCTGCAGAAAATTGTGCTCCTCCTCAGTATATGAAATTAATTCAATGAATAACGCGAAACGGGAGAAAAGCAACCCTTTCTCAGCTTGAAATTGCATTCATTTGAGCTGCACTCCGGAGCAGCTCACGATTGGCGCGACTTCCTCATTTGGCATTTTTTCGCTTTTTCTCAGTAGTTCAGTCGTTACCTAGTTTTTTTAAATCCAATTCTGGAGTAGTTCTAATTTTTTGCTTCTTTATGTTTTTTGGGGTGCTGATCACGAATCTGAGGTTTGCCAACAATAATTTGCGTTGGAATTTTAGTTATAGCCAATCAACATGAAAAAAAAATTTCCCCCAGTTTTTTGTGCTTATAAATAAAAAACTATCAATTTTTAGTATATTATCATAATATACCAAAATAATCAGCACAAAATATCCTACAACCTAGGTCTATACAACTTTTCAGCACTGCTTGTTTCTGAGCTGACGAGCTGCCACTGCGAAACCAGTATCTAAAACTGTGCCTTGCTACATTCTAAAGTGCTTTTCCACATGTTGTAACATTTTATTTCCAAATGCGAGTTTCCGACGTTATGAATATTTTAATCTGTTGGAAAGTTCTTAATAATTTATTGGATGGTTTTACCAGAAATTCTTGCATTTTCATACGAGGAATTTTATTAATCTTAAGTTCTCTACTTAATTATTTACCTTCAGCTCAGAGATTAAATAACAAAAAAGTTTATTATGCATGTACATCAAAACACATTAAAATATCATGCAACATATAATTCCGATATTCGCACCCTTTTAAATTTAAATGTCAATTTTGGGTAAATTGGTGAAGTAAACTTTCGTAATTCAGAATATGCATATTTTTCAAATTTATTCTCGATGAGAATCAGTAAAACATGCTTCGGTTTACATCTAGATTGCATTTGAGAAATGTTAGAGAGAAAATGCAGTTTTAAGAGTACGCTAAAACGCTCTTTGAATTTATTCGACCGTATCAACTTGAATAATTCGAGTAATTCATTTCGTGTGAGTATTTTAAATCTAAAAGACTTTTAGAAAAAATTCTATATCTTTTGAATTTTGAAACAAAGAAATTCGTAGTTAAAACCGCAACTGAAGTTTGTACATTCGCAATACAACTTTCGGAAATAAGGTCGAAATAACTAAAAATCCCATGAAAAGTATTTTGAAGATAAACATTAATAAGCGAGTCATGGGTATTAATGTACGGAACATATTCTTTTTATGTCCTAAATTTAGAGAGAATCATTGTAAATGGTATAACAAAATGTGTAATTTGTAAATCATAAAAGAATTGAAACTAATGAGTAAATTTGATTTTGTTTTATCATCTTTTTACTTAACTTGAATTGTTTCATGTTTGAAAATATGGAATTTTGTTATCGATTTTTCACTCGGTTCCTTATATGCTAGAGACACACAAGTGTACAAGTGAAATTTTGTACACTTGTGTGTTATCGATGATTCACACAAATGTATCATCGATATACTATTTTAATGTTTCGGATAATCAATTAATTTAATAAAAAATAATGTATTAATTGGTAACTGATAATTATCAGTTAATCAATTAATTTAATTAAATTTTGGTATCATACGAGTGAAGCCACCTGGTGGAGAATTTGAGAAAAGATTGATTGGAAGATTCCGTAAATTTATTATAATGAATTTAAATTAATGACAAAAAAGCAGATTTTATTTTTAAAAAGTCTGCTGAATACTACACTATAAAGTGTGTTTCTAAAAACTACTGTTATTAAATTTATTTTATTTTCTAGATTTTGGACGAGTAGCAGCAAATGGTGCAACGCACTGTGTAAATTAGAAAAGAGAATGAGCTAAAAAGTAAAATTTGATTTCGTTTCTGTCTTCTCGATATCTCGTTTCAACCTTCTGCAGATTGAGCGTACAGCTGTCTTGACCACAAAACAAGTCTTCTGAGGAATCAGGAGTTATTTTCAATTGTTCTTAAGAATTTCCCGCTGTAGTGTAGTTAGTGACAATTCAATTCAAGTTGATACCACGAAGAAAACTGCGCAAAACAACAGCGTCCCTGAGGCTGGTCAACAAGGTGGTCGAAAAGGCAATTTTTTCGAAATGGAATTTCGAATGCTCAAAAGTGTCTACTCAGTAGAAATAGTTTTCTGTCTTTTTTTTTTATATTTTGTTGTCAAAGCTTTGATGTGCCGCAAGCGGCTTGAGAATTTGGCTTCGAGAAGGTCGGCAAGCGATACACGGAATAAAAAAATCATAAATATTAATCATGAGCACTGTCTGCTTGAAAATTTGACTTTGAGAAGGTCGGCAAGCGATACACGGAATAAAAAAAATCATAAATAATAATCATAAATACTGTCTGCTTGAAAATTTGACTTCGAGAAGGTCGGCAAGCGATACACAGAAAAAAAACCATAAATAAGATTCATAAAGACTGTCTGCTTGAAAATTTGACTTCGAGAAGCTTGTCAAGCGATACGCGGAATAAAAAAATCATAAATACTGTCTGCTCGAAAATTTGACTTCGAGAAGGTCGGCAAGCGATACACGGAATAAAAAAATTATAAATAAGAATCATAAATACTGTATTGCCCGATCTTGCACCACTTGGAAAACCCGGTTTTACCCCGAGAGCAGAGGTTTCATAAACGAAATAGAATTTGCATAAATGTAATGGTTATTAAGTAAAGATAGTTTAAAAACAAACGAACAACAGAGAGTTGACCTCTTAGAACAAATAAACTTTCACAGACGCAGTGACTCCAACAGCAACAACATGACCACTATGACCATTCTTTCTTCTTGACTAGAGGAGTATAATTCAGAATCGGTCTTCTAGGAAAGAGAATAGCGGCGGAATCAAGGTACCCGGTTTTACCCCACTCTCCCCTAAGTATTAAAAGACTTAGCGTGAGTAGAAAGGGAAGCGTTTCGAGACTGGTTTGCTGATAATAAGATATTTCGGCCCCCATTGAAGATATATTGCGCCATTACACAAAATGCCTAGCCTTTTGGGTGGCCGAACTCTCTTAAACAGACCTTCTAAATCCAACCAATATAATACAAAATACACAAAGAGGTAGCGCCTGCAACAACCGTAGAAACTGCATGCAAAAATTGGGTAACATGCGCATATGACTTCAGAAAATAGTTTCTAAAAGAATGATGACTGTTGAATCAGATCCGAATGAAGTGTATATTGCGGTAATCTTAAGAATCATTTAATTGTAATAAAACAATGCGTAAAATAATCGCAGATTCCATGTATATGGAAATGTTATTCTAACCAATATTAACTAAGAGCAAATTTTGAAATCAAAAGTCCTTATAGAGCCGCTGAATAGTAGGGTATATTACGAAAACCCTTTTTTTGAAATTCAAAATTTGAAGTCGATAAAAAGTTGTCACTATGGTCACACATTTACTAAACAAAGTTTTAGCAAAATTGAAAAAAAAAAAAAAATTTGGATCTCCTGGAATGGGCCTAAAGTTTTAAAGTTTGAAATTTTTTGTCAAAAATGTACATTTTAATTTTTTTTTTTTTAGAAAACAAAAATTTATTTTCCATTTAAGTACAAAAATGTGAAGTTTAGTTTATTAATTAACAATAAAAAAATGTTACATCTGTCATGTAAAATTTAGGTCTCCCGAAATCTACATGAGAACCTTAATCATTGTTCCTCTTGGGAAGGCTTAAAAGAAAACCAGCGGGAGTGTTCTCCCCTAAACTTTCTCCTATACTTCCCCAAAAAGGTGCCGTATCTCCTTACCCCGCGTGGCTAAAAAAATTCGAACCTACTCTTAACCAGAATCCAATGACTATCAGAAGGTTTTTCAGTATAGTGATTGAAAAATATCTAGGTAAAGAATCAAATTCAAAGCATTGCGCACCGATTAAAACGCATATCTATCGCACACTGCCAGGTTTCACTCTTACCGGAGTCCGGAGGTTTAATTAGGTTTTCATGTAGAGTACTCTACATGAAAATCTTAATTTTTCTGCCAAATACGAATATTTTTCAATTTTCAACCCATCCTTTATGTTAATAAAAATTCTTTTATTTATTATACAGCAGTACAGCTTTTTGAAATATCGAAAATGCCATTTGGTAAAAGCGTAAGTACAATAAACCCCGGCTAACCGAACTTGAGTTAACCGAAACCCGAAATATCCAAAATGCCTCGTAAATCACAAATCCAGAAAACACATACTGAACTACACGGAAATAATAGCGAAGGTGAGACTTTTTTGTCAAGATATCCACACTTTTTTACTTTCTCGTATACGAAGTATACAAAGAGGAAGTATTGTAATCGTCAAAAAATTCAAACTCGACATTTTGACGAATCTCCACGTTTTAGACCTCCCTGAGTCCGAAAAACACAATTTTGGAATTATGCCTGTCTGTGTGTCTGTGAACACGATAACTCGAAAACTATTAGAGCTACGGGGATGAAATTTGGCATATGGTCTTTAAACATAATTTGTAGGTTTCTATCAAATTTTGGACAAAATCCGTCAACGGGAAGCCTGTCTGTCTGTATGCCCGAAGTCACGTGAACTCTATAACTCAAAAACTTGAATAGCTAGATGGATAAAATTTGGTACACAGTTTTATCGTCATGAATGTAGGTCCGTATAAAATTTTGGGCCGAATCCATCAAAGGGTTGACTGTCTGTCGGTCTGTATAATTTACTATTGAAACCAATCCGTTATCTCCACGCGCATGCGTACTGAAAGCAATCTTCTGTGCACGCGAAAGGAGCGAATTAAGTCAGTTTTTCCTTGCGACGGCAAGAGTGAAACCTAGCAGTGTGCGATAGATATGCGTTTTAATCGGTGCGCAACGTTTTGAATTTGATTCTTTACCTAGATATTTTTCAATCACTATAATGAAAAACCTTCTGATAGTCATTGGATTCTGGATAACAGTAGGTTCGAATTTTTTTAGCCACGCGGGGAAGGAGAAACGGCACCTTTTTGGGGAAGTGTAGGAGAAAGTTTAGGGGAGAACACTCCCGCTAGTTTTCTTTTAAGCCTCCCCAAGAGGAACAATGCTTAAGCTTCTCATGTAGATTCCGGGAGATCTAAATCTTACATGACAGATGCAATATTTTTTTATTGTTAATTAATATACTAAACTTCACATTTTTGTACTTAAATAGAAAGTATTTTTTCATGTTTTTTAAAAAATTGAAAATGCACGTTTTTGGCAAACAATTTCAAACTTTAGGCCCATTCCGAGAAACCTAAATATTTGTTAATTTGACTAAAACTTTTTTGCTAAATATGTGAATATAATGGTAACTTTTTATCGACTTAAAATTTTGAATTTCAGAAAAAAGTTTTTTTGTGATACACCCTACTGAATAGCCCACAAGCTAGTTGAAACATTTTAACAAATGCTTCATTTCATTGAAATGAAGCAAACATTTTGCATTAAATTCAATTTTTTAATGAAATAAAATACAGTTCTGGCCAAAATCAGTAAGCCAGAACTGATAATATAATTTTAATGACAAATGCTAGTCAATTCTTGAAAATGGATATCATTTCATGGTGAAAATTTAAAGATAATTTAATATCCTTCAATCTCAGATTTTAAATAAATTATCTTCAGATTAAAGATAATTTAATGTCCTTCAATAATCAGATTTTTAGATTTAGAATGTAATTAGAGAATATTTTTTGATTTCGCATTGAATAGAAATTTCGTATAGAGTCAAAATTTATTTAAATTATTCCATCAACTTATGAATAAATTCTTAAATGTTAAAATATTGTATTGCCAAAGGGATAAAAAAACAATACGAAATTTTAGAACTCTATTACATAGGAAAGTGAATGAAAAATCGATTATAAAATTCTATTTTCATGATGAAGTTAATTAAAGAGTGAAGTCAAATTAAAGTCAAGATAAATTAAAGAGTGTAAAATGTACATGGATAATTTTTGTTATTTTCATTCTAAAATGAAAGAATTACAGAAAAATACTTGCTTATCATAAATAAGAAAATAAAATAAAATATATTCTTCAGAAGGTTCTAGACTTTTCTCAGTTCGAAACGATGTTAAAAGAATCAAACTGTCTTTATGATCTTCCTAGAAGAGGGCCATTCATGCTCCATTTTTATTTTTTATATTTTTTCACGACTTTATACCAATATGATATACAGGGTGTCCACACTTATCGTGGTACAGTAGCTAATTTCTAAACCGTTAGAGATAGACTTATAGTTCCTGTTGGAAAAATGCTGTAAATGAAGGATTATAATATATGTTATTTGAATGAATAAATATATTCATGAAAAGTTACGAAATCTAACTTTTTCTACAGTCCCCCGGTCCTATCAATTTATATTTGCCAAATATTCTTGACACTTAAAATTTTAAACCAAAAAGTCCCACTCTTTTGCAACTAAAACTGACCGAGTTATGGAGCTTTGAATATCGTTGACTTAGACCACTTTACACCATTTCAATAGACGTCTTAAAAACGATCCACCAATCAATGCGCAGCACTTGCTCGACGAGGCCGCTGATTGGTTAAAAATCATGAAATTCAAAGCTCCGGAACTCGCTCAGTTTTAGTCGCTGAAGAGTGGGACTTCTTTTGTTTAAAATGCTAGAGTCTCAAAAATTTTTTACTGAATGTGACTGATAGGACCGTAGGACCATGTAAAAAGTTAGATTTCGTAACTTTTTCAGAAATATATTTAGTGACTCAAAGAACATAAAATATAATTCTTCCCTTTATTTAAAGCATTTTTCCAATTGGAACTATATGTCTATCTCTAACGGTTTGAAAATTAGCTATTGGACCACAATAAGTGTGGACACCCTGTATAGTTCCTGTCAGTGGCGAATCCAGGATTTGGGTCTGGGAGGGGCTGAGGTCATAAAAATGTTTTGTATCGTCGTGACGAATGTCAAACCTTGTGGCTTATGCAAAACAAAACACTTTAACTTTACAGACTTTACACACTGACAATAAGAATCACAAAGAACACTACAATACTTTCAATAATTTAATAAAAATACAATGAAATAACTAGCCAAAAAATGTTTCTGACTGTGTCAACTCTACATGTACAAGTGGGAATGACTAGAAAAGTAGGAAAAGTTTCGAGCCTTTCAAAACAGAAAGCAATGTTGCCATGTTTTTATTATTTTTTTAAAGAAAGGGAAATTAAGAACAAACAGTTGTAGCGATTTTAAATAAAATCAAGAATTCTGGTTTAGCTCTGGGAGGGGCTGCAGCCCCATAACCCCCCCTCCTGGATTCGCCACTGGTTCCTGTTATGTGTTATTTACTTTGTTTTATCGATTTTATGTATTGTTAGTAAAAAATAATTTAAGTTTCGAAATAGCACATTTTGTATATGTATATGAACAAAAACTGAATTAATTGAAATTTTTTGGTAACCACTAAAAATTGTTTTAAATAAGTATATTTATGTATAATACGAAGACCGTTGACTTGTTTAGTCTTTTTATCAAGCTCGAGTTTGTCACTTTTAGCAGAATGTTAATCAGAAATGATAAATGGAATTTAAAACGTAACTGAAGCGTGATGTAAAGTTGTTTTAAAATATTATATAGTCAGAAGAAAACGACGAAAATAAATACTTAGTGCTTAATTATACCCAAAAATGTGTCACACTTCGACGAATTTTGTAGCGAAAAAAACTTTTCTTTCAGCTTAAAAAAAAAATTCAAGACTCGATTCCACTTACAACTTAACGCAATGAACATTTATCAAACCACTTTTAAAAAGTAACAAAAACTTTTAACGTTGTTCCGTCATAATAATATATAGCTGGGCTCGTTCCGGAATTAGCAGTGAGGTGTAAAACCTTGAATGATGTCGTTTTCCAGAGCTGAATAATTATGATGGATAGTTCTAATTATTTTTAAAACACTGTGCATGCATCGCCACCTTCGTAATCAATCGCTGCGGTCCTTGTTTTTGCAATCGCACTGAAAATATACTCTTAAAGTCGCAGCTGAGAGCCATTAAAAAGGGAAAGGACACGTTACTAATTGGCGTAATAAATGGCACCATAAAAC
>BGPR01048927.1:0-11431 GCA_013235015.1 Araneus ventricosus
CATACTTCAGAGAGTCAAAAAAAATCACTTCAATATGCATCTGACGACAAAGAAAGAAACAGGCAAGAAATCCATGTGATATCTCAAAGGCAGGACTAGGTAGATATTTTTGTTTCTCAGTTCTCCATCTCCCTGTACTATTTAAATTTTTCTTATAGTCATATCCTTTTCTTTCTCTTTGCCTTTCTTTTTTCCGGCGCGTTGCTATTTCGCGTTCATTTCTACTTCTCGCTCCTATTCTGAAAGCTCCATCCCCACCTTTGTTTTCCTATCCAAAGATATGAAACCTTTAGTAATATTACCTCCCTTAGCCATGAACAGATAATTTTTTATCCTGGTTTTCCTTTCCTTTTAGCTCCTTAACATCCAAATTAATTTAAAGCATAGATTTCAAAAAATGTCTATCAAATTATGTTTAAAACACCAAGATTATGTTAGCTATGAAGTAAAACTAAATTCTGTGGGAAAAAATTGGGAAATTTTTATTTTTTTAGAAAAAAAATCTTTAAATTGTCAAAAAACAATTTTTTAAACTTTTTCTTATATAAAAATATACATTTTTAAACTATAGTAAAATATCAAAAAATAAAAATCATTATCTAATTCCTTGCATTCAAAAATAAATCAAAGAGAAAATTAAAAATGACGATATTTTGACTTCAAAATCTGCCTAACTGGTAAGTATATGCCTATTGAAAACTGTTTAGGAGTTTGTGAATGCCTATTGACTTCATAGGCAAAGCAAAATAGAGACAATGGAAGACATTCGATTCGGCCAAAGAAGTGAAATGTTAGGATGGGAAAACCTACCGGTTTTAACCGAAAACAGGGCTTTCTTGTTTCTGTTAACCGGTTTTTTCGGTTATTTTCTGTCTCGGTTATAACCAGTTATTTTTTAATCCAATAACCGGGTGAAAAAACCTTATTGGAAGATAGGCTTGATTTTAGGTACGATTAGACTAAAATTTACCAAGTTATAAAGCTTTGAATTTCATCATCTTAGTCCAATCAATGACAACCGCTTCCTCGAGGCGTCTGTTTGGCGGATTACTGAAAAAGTCTTTATGAACAGATAAATATTGGCCAATGGATTGATTTCCTGTGAAAACAATATTAATAACAAGTTTTGTTTACAAACGGCGGAGATTTCTTTAGAAAAAAAAACCCGAAAACTGGTTATAACCGCCAGGTTAAACCGTAGGTGAAAAAACCCTGAATAAAGGAAAACAGGTTATTTTCTCAATAACCGACATCCCTAGTGAAATATCCTATCAAACCTCGGTGGGCGATAACGGTTTAATGTGGAGTGGACTTCACACACACCCTTGCGTATCAACCAGTGTTGTTTGGGTCATATTTTTTTCTTTTCAGTACAGTAATAAAAGAAAGTTTTATAACTTCTTTGTTTCCTATCGTCTTCTTCTTTTCTCTTTAATATACATTCTACAATTCATTACCACTATATTCATTCATCATTCTATATTCATTATATTATTGGATCTTAATCAGTTTTTCTCAAATTCATTACCACATGACACCTCTCATATGTAAACAAAGTTTGATTAACTTAAAATTATGTTCTGAAAATATTAAAATATTTTAATTTCATCGGGAACACACAAATGTACAAACTTTCAGAACTTCAGAATGTGGGTGAAAATTAGATTGCAAATTCCATCACTACAAACACGGAATTAACGAACACGATAGGAATCGAGTTGCACACAAGATTGCAAAAAATTGCTTCTTCATAAATCAATGATATGAAAAAATGGATGGATGAAGAAAGATGATAAGGATCTTAATCAGCTCTTATAATTATTGGATCTTAATCTGTTTTTCTCAAATTCCTTACCACATGGCGCCTCTCAAGTGTAACCAAAGTTTAATTAACTTAAAATTATGTTCTGAAAATATTAAAATATTTTATTTTCATCGGGAACACACATATGTACAACCTTTCAGAACTTCAGTGCATCAGAATGTGGGTGAAAATTAGATTGCAAATTCCATCATTACAAACAAGGAATTAACAAACATGATAAGAATCGAGTTGCATAAAAGATTGCACAAAATTGTTTCTTCATAAATCGATGATATGAAGAAATGGATGAATGAAGAAGATGATAATTCATAAATCGAATCGATTTAAAACACGAAAGAATTCAGAAAATTCTCAGAATTCTTTGAAAATGTGTTCTCCTTAAATGTTGTTTTGATTAAAATATCAACAAAAAATGAATCTATGTCTCTTCCTTTTGTATAAATAAGGAAAGAAATGAAAATGTGAATTATTTTAAGCTTGATATACTTACCCTACTATTGCTATAAAAGCTACGAAATGAAACTGAAGGAATAATAAAAAGTTTTAGTAAATCTCTTAAAAGCCGCCTCCATCAATAAGTAGCTGATAGAGAAAAAACAATTTTTTAAATTTAATCTCCTCAGCAGAGCCATAAATTCATATTAATTCAATAATTCATTTTGCTTAAAATTACTTGCTTTTAAATTCCGTCAGTTTTTTGTTTGTTTGTTTCTTTTTTTAATCTAGAATACATTAAAACAGTTTTACGAGAGAGAACGAGTAGTAGAAGCAATTTTATAAAAGGGACAACTTTAAAGAAATAAGCGCTAAAAGTTATAAATGCTTCTGCGATAAAAATTCCTTGAAGAGCTTACCTTTAAAGATGAAAGAAAGAGTTTAAAGAGCAAAAATTGAATGAGTAGCGCCCAGTGTTCTAAGGAAAACATTTTATAAAATTAAAAACATTTGGAAACTCAATAAATATTGCCCTTTGAAAACACGAAAAAGATCCTAGAAATAAAATTAGTAACTTCAGAGAAAGAATGAAAAACATATGCATTAACTGTCTCGAATAGTTTTCCAAAACGAATAAATTAAAATTATGTTCTTTAAAATAGTCTGAAATAAAATTTAAATCGGAATAATTATTTCTACTTCCGCGTTTTCGAAATAAGCATCTAAGAAGTTATTAGATGCAATAAGCAAAAAATAAATGTTTCCAAAAGTGTGTTTTTCTCAAACAGAAAATTTTGGGAACTCAATAAATGTTGTCCTTTGAAAACACGAAAAAGATCCTAGAAATAAAATTAGTAACTTCAGAGAAAGAATGAAAAACATATGCATTAACTGTCTCAAATAGTTTTCCAAAATGAGTAAATTAAAATTATGTTCTTTAAAATAGATCCAAATCAAATTTAAATCGGAATGATTATTTCTACTTCCGTGTTTTCGAAATAAGCATTTAAGAAGCTACTAGACGCAATAAGCAAACAAATAAATTTTCCAAAAGTGTGTTTTTTTCGGGGGTAATACTAGATTTGTGCCTTGTTTCAAAGCACTCACCTTTTCTCTAGGTTACTTAGATATGAAATATTTTTCATCAGTGCTTGGATTGAAAAATTTATTACGTAAGTTGATTTGGAAAAAATATTGAAATGCCAATAAAAAATATAGAGTAACAGTTGGCAAAAATGTATATGGGATACTAACACATTACTTTTCCATTTAATCGCCAAATTGATCAAGGCATTCATCAGATCACAGGATCAACTTCTTCATCCCGACTGGGAAGAAATATGTCCCTGCTCATTTTAACCACTACTTCGTTTTGATTTCAGAGTCTGAAAAGAACCATGATCCTGTCAAGTACTTCTTAATCTGTGGGAAAAAGAAATAATCACTAGGTGCCAAATCTGGACGATACGGGAGATAGCACTACATTACTCACTTCACACTTTGAGTGAAACCTTAAATTTGGAGGGAAGTGGGGAGCCTGGTATTGATACCTGACATGAGAAGGCTGGCATCATTACGCAACACCCCATGCCGTTTCCGCCGGATAGCTTCACGTAACGTACTACATTTGGCGCAGTAACGGTCCATTAATTCTCGAGGAATTCCAACATAATAACACAAGCAGAATCACAGAACATGATGGCCATCACTTTTCTGGCTCATATTGTCCCCTTAAACGTCTTCTTGTTTGGCGCCGCAACATTTTTACACGCCATTGTAGTCTTTCGCTCATCACAATGAACTGGTGCTTCCACGTTTCGTCCGCGTTAAGGATGCGATCAATGAAGTGTTGCACTTCACTAGCATAGCGTTGAGAAAATGTGAAACTAGTACTCATTCCTGTGGCTTTCTGTTTGTCAGGTAAGGTGTTTGGAGCTCAATGGGCACAAATTTTCTGTATGTATCGTAACATATCCATAACGATATGTTACATAGTGCAATAGCTGATGAGGCGTGAATCATTTCTTCCTCTCGTGTCATGTTCATTTGTGCCGTTGATGAATTTGGACGTCCACTGTGAACTATGGAGCATTCCCACATTTTTCTCTACCCGATTCAATAGAACGACTCGATTACGCGACTTGAAGTCTGCTCTTTTTTTCATTGCCCACACCAACCCTGCTTACCCAAAGGGTGAAAAGCATGCCACGAATCGGCGGGAAGAAAGATTTCACTACAAATATTGGCGCAATACAATATAATAGAAGTATACAATACAATACAAAAATTAGGTAATACAATAACAAAACAATATAAGTAAAATAATGCCTGTCTGTCCGCGGTCATGTGAACACTATAACTCAAAAACTTGAATAGCTAGATGGATAAAATTTGGTACACAGTTTTATCGTCATGAATGTAGGTCCGTATAAAATTTTGGGCCAAATCCGTCAGAAAGAGGCGTTCAAATTGCATATTCATTTTTTTAATCCGATTCTCATGTGCATGCGTACTGGTAGCAATCTGTTATTGTTGTAAATAAAATTCAAACCGATCTCATTATTTCAGCAAATCTTTTATTCACGCGCTTTTGCAATTGTTACGGTTGTGGTAGTATAAATTGCTTTCTTGGGAATTCAATTCCAAAGCATAATTTTCGCTTTAGTATTCATTGCATTGCCTATTTTATCGCATCTGCTTCAAAGTAATATTTTTTGAAACGTGGCAACAGATATTTGATTTCAGGTTTGTTTGTTTGTTTCACTTTCTCGTATACGAAGTATACAAAGAGAAAGTATTGTAATCGTCAAAAAAATTCGAATTCGAGATTTTGACGAATCTCCACTTGGAAAGTATACAAGAAAGTTTAGGGGAGACCACTTCCGCTGGTGTTTTAATGCATCAGTAATAATAATGCTTCATATATAAATCCTTAAGAATGAATTTTACTTTTCCTTAACCTAACTAAACAAGCTCTTTTAGTTTTCAATGCCCGTTAAAGAAAATAGAATAAAATTTATTCCTCTCTGATTCAGCTGCAGTTTGCAATTCAAGAGTTCTGTTCTTAGGAAAGGTAGCACTTTTTATCCGATTTAAATCGTATACACATTTTCTAACTAATATAAATTTTATTTTAACATATTCCAGCAGTTCTTACCTTTTTGTTAATCGTAAAATTAAAAATAATTTCTACCTTAATAATGAAAATGAAAAATTCAGTTTATCTTCTTTGTAAATGGTAAAATCTAGACGCATGAAAATATGACAATAATATTATAAATATCGATAAATTTTGCTTTTTTGTCTTTAAGGAATGAAGAATAATCTATATTAAAAATTTTCATAACAAAAATCACTTTTACGTGATATCTGGTTCACCTCACAATGAAAAATCACCAGGAGTGAGATAAAGTGATGTTTTACAGCTTCTTGACACCTCGGAAAATGGTCTGACCGAATGTTATGCATGAAAAACGAAGCAATTTAGATAACATTCCAAAAGAACGTTAAATCAATCGTAGTAGCTTCTTCCAAAACAAGCATTTTCAAAAAGAACTTTAGGAGTGAAATATTTTCATGAAATTCCACCTAAAAGACCGAAACTTTTTCAAATTTGATTAGTGATGTAAAATACCCGAGCATTTATTTTTAAATGTAAATACTCGGTGTATTTACCAGATTAAATACCAAAAATGGGTATTTATCTGAATATTTACCTTTAAATTAATTCTATTCATATAAAATACATACACTAGTGTGGAATATGATATTGCTATATAATACAAATATATATACAACATATATTTAGCATAATGTAAGGTAGAAAAATAAAAACTAGAAATACATAAATCTTTTACAACTTTTTATATTATATAAAAACTAAAAATTCAAACTAAAAATTAAAAAATAGAGTTATTTTAACTAAATTTTTAAAAAACAAACTGTTTAGTTTCTTTTAAAATTATAACGAGTTGATAATGGAAAGTAAAATGAAATATAAAATTATCTTTAATTCTTTTTGGATTAACTAGTCAAAGACAGACATTTCTTATGAAACTTTACCAAGTGCTTTAGTTTAGCAGTTTTTAAAAGTGATAGTGAACATGAACTTTTCTTGCTGCTGAAAGTATTGCATTATTTGAAGATGAACTAAACACATATTTTTCCTGTGTTTCTCCATTTTGCTTACATTGACACGTTTGTATTCAACATTACATTGCACAGTTTTATCCTTCTTTAAACTAAAAAAGTTCCAAGCAGGTCATGTTTTTTTCTTTCATATCTTCTTTTAACTTTTCAGGATAAAATTTACAATAATAAATTTACATTAACAGTGTTTAACTCTTTTCGAAATCAAAACAAGAATGGCTGCCTTGTAGCTAGGTAATGTGAGAAAATTACGATTCAGAAACTACACTGGCTGTCTATTATAATACAAACGGTGTTGAAAGATATTATTACATTGCTAATTTGCTTCAAAGCAAAATAAGGAAATTATCCTCTTATCCCTTTTAAAGTCTGGAATAAATTATTCTTAATCCACATCGCAATTTTTTTGTAATTTTGTCAAAACTTAAATTTAAAAATTTCATAAACTATGTATCTATATATAAAAGGAAAACACCATTGGCTCATTCATTCATCACCATCTCTCTCAAACCACTAGGTCCACAAACTTGAAATTTGGCAGGTGGTTGAATCTTAGGCAGTAGGTACTCACTACTAAAGAATTTTTCAAAATATTAGTTAAAATTTGAATTAATTAAAAATCAGCCGAAGTTCTGAGGGGTTTTCCGCAATAACTTTGGAGTATATTTATCACGCAAAAATCATTTTACATCGTCTTTCAGTTCAAAATATTAGCTTTTTATTTCCGAGAAAAGCTTTGTTTGATTTTAATCAGTTTTTCAAAATATTTTCAAGCGCAATTTGTAACAATTTTTTACTGCTGTTTCTAAAATTCCAAACAATCTTATTATTTCAGCTAACCTTTCATTCACGTAATTTTACAGATCTTCAGTTTATACTAGTACAAATTGTTTTAATGAAACATTCACTCCAGAATTTTCATTTTTTTTTATTTATTGTCTTGTTGAAAAATTCAATCGCTCTTGCTTCAAAGTAATACATTATTTTACGCAATATATATTTATAAATTTATATGTTTCATTTTGAACCACCATTCGCAAATATTATATTTTATTTTTTGGAAAATAACAAGATTTTGAGTATTTATAAATATTATACTCTTCATTTTGAATCACTAATCGCATATAATTTATTTTTTAAAAATACCCAGTTTGGGGCATTTATAAGTTTTAAAAGTTCTATTTTCAATTAATATTCGCAATTACTTTTCTTAGCAAAATGTTCAGTTTTGCGGTATATAAAAAAATTATATGCTTCATTTTGAAACACCATTTGCAATTTTTTTTCCTTTTCGTAAAATACACAGTGTTTGAGTATTAACCCAGGCTTTAGATAAATACCAGGGTAAATATCCAAAAACTGTTTACCTAGGGATATCATATCACTATATTGGAAGTTCAAACCTCAGTCATATAAAGCAAACCTGGATAAAATCGGACCCATAGAACGAGGGATATGAATTTTGATTTAAATTACATATTTTTCCAATTCCGATAGAAATTCACAAAAATAATATTTCAAGATATGTTCAAACGTCCTTCGGGATATGATTGCGGACTCAAAACTGAGTCATCTGAAGCAAACCTAAACGAAATTGGACAATTATAAGGATATTTATCGATTTGAATTCAAATTACAGTTTCTCCAAGTTCGGCTGAAATTCGCGAAAATGAAATTGATAGGTATTTTTAAAATTACTTCGGGATATGATTGTAGTAGTGCAGAAAATACTCGGGTATTTATTAAGAAGTGTAAATACCAAAAATTGGTATTGATATAGATATTGGTATAGATATTTTTAAAATTGCTTCGGGATATGATTGTAGTAGTGACGAAAATACTCGGGTATTTATTAATAAGGGCAAATACCAAAAATTGGTATTGATATAGATATTGGTATAGATATTTTTAAAATTACTTCGGGATATAATTTTAGTAGTGATGAAAATACTCGGGTATTTATTAAGAAGTGTAAATACCAAAAATTGATATTGATATAGATATTGGTATAGATATGTTTAAAATTGCTTTGGGATATGATTGTAGTAGTGATGAAAATACTCGGGTATTTATTAATAAGGGTAAATACCCAAAATTGGTATTTAATTTTCAATTAGCTCTATTCATAATAAATGCAGGTAGTAGTATGAAATATGAAATTGCTGTCTAATATAAATATTAAATATATATACAATATATATTTAACATAAGGTAAGGTAGAGAAATAAAAACTAGAAACATTAATCTTTTACAACTTTTTAAATTATATAAAAACTAAAAATTCAATCACAAAAACAAACGTTATACTGTATCAATCACCTTATATAATATACGCGGCTTTATAATGCCAAACCATTTCACTTACAATGAGTAAATGGATAATAAGGTATATTCTACATTTTAAAAAATACAGTTATTTTAACTAAATTTTTTTTAAAAAATTTAGTTTCTGTAAAAATGATAAGGAGCTGATAATGGAAAGTAAAATTAAATATAAAATTATCTTTAATTCTGTTTGGATTAACTAGAAAAAGCAGCAGACATTTCTTATGAAAATTTAACAGGTATTTCAGTTCTAACAATTTTAAAAAGTGATAGTGAACATGAACTTCTTGCTGCTGAAAGTGTTGCATTGTTTGAAGATATAAGAAACACAGATGCACATTTTTTTGTGTTTCTCCATTTTGCTTACATTGGCATGTTTGTATTCAATATTACCTTGCACACTTTTATCCTTCTTAACATTAAAAAAGTTCCAAGCAGGTCATTTTTTAATGTAGGACTACGTTCCTCCCATTGGGGTCTCAGGAAAGAATTTGATTCACACGACAAAACGCCACAAAAAACGTTGTATGGAATATCCTCTATATCTCGGTAACTACATATGTTAAAAACATAACTAATAACTTACTTTGGAGATAAAGGGTAATTACAAAAGTTACAAAAAAATTGAAAATTGGAATTGTAGTTCAGCGTCTACTGAGTCGCAAATTTGGGCAAAAATACGCATGAATTGGTGACGCTAACCTTTATATATCGATAACTACATATGTTAAAAACATAACTAATGTCTTATTTTAGAGATAAAGGGTAACAACAAAAGTTTAAAAAAATTGAAAATCAGAATTGTATTGCAGCGACTATTGAGTCGCAAAGTTGGACAAAAATGCGCATGAATTGGTGACGCGATCCTCTATATCTAGGTAACTACATCTGTTAAAAACATAACTAATGTCTTATTTTAGAGATAAAGGGTAATAGCAAAAGTTACAAAAAAATTGAAACCGGAATGGTAGTTCAGCGACTATCGAGTCGCAAAGTTGGGCAATAATACTCATGAAATGGTTAAAAAACAAACCGTATTTGTAACAATATTAGTTTTTTATTATTAATATTTTTTGAAATGTGTCCAACAATTCTCAGACATTCTGTATAACTAGAAAGTATGATGAATGCTTAGAGCATTTTACATTCATCGCTTTCTCGTATACAAAGTATAACTTAGGAAAAGTATTGTCATCAAAAAAATCAGTCTGGAGATTTTGTTGAATCTCTACATTTTAGACTTTCCTGAGTCCGGGGGGAAATAATATTTTTCTGTTGTATCAGTGTGTCTCCGTGCATATTATCTGTAATTTGCGAAATCAAAAATCGTTCAAAATTACTCTACAGGGCAGACCGTTGAACCTAGAGTTATCAAAAATCGTAGTTATTCCGTGGGTAATAGGAGCTAACAAAGAAAATATTTTTCAAAATGTTAATTAGATTATAAATGTAAAAATAATCGAAATTATAAAGTTTTTCTCAATAACTTCGGAGCATATTTCGCAAAAAAAATACAATTTTTACACTTCTTTAAAATCAAAAAAAAATATCTCATACAAAAAAATTATTGATACCAATTTTATTTCCTTGTGCATTTTTCTTTAATTTGAATACATTTTTCGTATTTTATTATGCAACGGCTGATGCAATAGATTATTACAATTCATTCACTATTGAAATGCTCATTAGTATGTTTAATTATGGAGCTGGCTTTCATAGTATAACCTTTTATTCAAAAAGTTAGAATATTGCATTTAAAATATACAGTGTGTCCCCAAGAAGTGGAACAATCATTTATTTCCTTAAATAGTGCTCCAAGGCATATATATATAATTTTTACATATATATACCAAACTTTTGGATATTTATAAAATTTCTATGCTTAATTTTGAATTAATATTCGCAAATATTATTATTATTATTTTAAATACTCAGTTTTTGGGTATTTATAAATTTGATATGTTTCATTTTGAATCACCATTCGTAAATACGTGTTTTTGCAAAATACCCAGTTATTGAGCATTTTCAAATTTTATATACAGTAGAATCTCCCTACAACGAAGTCTTCCTTCAGCGAATTTCTCCCTATAACGAAATTTTTAATCGGAATGTTAAAAAACGTTCAAAATATTCTCCATATAACGAAGTGGTTGTCTCCCTATAACGAATTTTTTCTGGCGTTTATTTTTTCGATTTTTGCAAACAAATCGCTCACACGTGCAACCACTCGCATTGTTCATTCCAACGATAACGTCTCCCTACAAAAACGCTAGCTTTTAAAGAAGACAAATGTTTCGGAGGAAAGCAAAGCAAATAAAGATTCCCAATTTTGTTATGTGCCAACATGACTGGCGTGGAAAAGTTAAAGATGCTTGTTTTTGGCAAAAGTAAATCTCCAAGGTGCTTCAAAGGAATAAAATCTTTAGAAGTTAAATACGAATTCAACAAAAAATCGTGGATGACGCCTGAAATTTTTGACAGATGGTTGAAAGCATTGGACAAGCAAATGGGACAACAACACAGTAAAATTGCTTAATTAGTCGACAATTATCCAATTCATTAAAAAGATTGTGGAGAAAAGCTAAAAAATATTAGTGTCATTTTCTTTCCTCCTAACTGCACAAAAATTTGCAACCCCTGGATCTCGGAATAATTAAAAATTTTAAAATGCACTGTAGGAAAAGAATCTTGAAAGAA
>BGPR01048928.1:0-11431 GCA_013235015.1 Araneus ventricosus
AGCTTTAACGGAAGAAATTTTATTGAGTTCGTTCTTTCTAGAAATAATGCGTTTAATCTAAAATAATTGTAGGCGGAAACTTCTTCTGGAATTATAAATACTTTTTATTTTAATCATTTAATACATATCGTAACTCTTATAAATTCGCATAAATCGTAACTCTTATTCTATCAGAGTTTATTTCGTGGTTTTTACTTTCTCTGAATTATTGTTAATTTAAAGAAATTCATTTTTTATTCGCTTTCAGTTATCTGCAATAGATTATTTTTGCACATCTGTTTCCTACCAAAAATATTAAATAGCATAAATACTGAATTAATAGAACGTTTTTCACAAATGTTTCATGAATTTCGATCGAAGCAAATTGCATACAGAACCATGAAATAGAGCTGTATTTGTATAACAAAATCAATATTTTTATATCAAAATATAGCTTTTATGAGAGAACGAAAAAAATGTAGAAACAATTCTTTAAGATTAAAAAAAGCTTTCATTTAAGTTAAATGTTTTTAGCATCTAAATTAACAAGACTGTGGTGTTGCAACAAACGTATCAACACCGACGTCAATAGCAGTCGATATACTTGTCCACCATTGTCAATCTCGGCTTCTGAAATTTTATCACAACAAAGATGATTGCCGCAAGGATATTTTTATCAGTTTTGGCCTGTGCTTTATCAGTGATTTTGAGCTATTTTAAAATCTATTTTTGGTGAAGTGATATTTTCCCGAAAGTGATATTTTTCCCGAACTGATAAGCTATCTTGTATTATCGAGAATCGGGAGAGGCAACAAATCGATTTCCGTGGTTATTTGCATACATATTAGTTATATTATAGAAATGAAGCATACAACAAATAAATCTTTTCTAGCAGCTTGAAGTAGAATTTTTTAAACAGGTATGGAATTTAAAGGATGCAATAATTTTTTAAAATGTTCTAAACCTATTGAAAATTCTCTTATTTTTGGGATGATTACTTTTTGCATAAATATTTTGATGTGAATTTTAAGATGATACACTGCGTTGGATGCCTTTTAAATTTTTGTAAAATCTCAATTAAATTTCTGTAAATTTAAACTTGAACGATATGCCAAAATAGTTCACAAAGCCATAGCCATTTATGCGAAGTGCACTAAAGATTAGATATATTCAAAAAGTTTTTTATTTTTCAACTATTAATTAGAAATTGTACTGCATTTCTTACTTTTTATTTCATTATTCGAATTTAAAACCATGCATTTCATGAAAAAAGGTGAAGATCCAAAACTACACGAAAATTTTACTAAAATTATATATTTATAATTTTCAGAAATGTTCCTTTAACAAAATCTAAGTTTTTTTCAAACGTTCCAAAACGTTTACATATCTTTTTTTTAAAATAAATACCTTTCAGGTGAGAAAGAAAGCCAAAGAGTGCAATTATAAGCTTAAAAAGAGAAAACCAATTTATTTTCCAGATGCGAAAGAAAGGTATAGAAAACAAAATTTAAGCTGCTCAACGACATCTTGTTTTTGCACTTTTTCCATCATAAACAATACAAATTTAATAAAAAAATACATTTTTATTCATTGCAGTTAATGAGAACATATTTTAATAAAAGTATAGATCCTGTAAGCACAGTTTTCGAACTATTTTTCTAATCTGACTCAAAATAAATAAATAAAAACACATTCTTTAAAACAGTACTTTAAACTTTCTATCCAGTATCAATGAACTTTTATCATTATTTTTGGTAATATTTTCACATCTTATAAAAAATCAAATGAAAAAGTGCATGAAATAAGCCTATCAAAGAAAAGATGTGTTATTATTAAATTTACAAATCGAGTTAAGAAAAATGATGCAAGAAAAAACTGAAATTTGTTATTTTAAAAAGTATTTCAAAGTACTTTCAAGTTTAAATATCACGCTTCCGGCATTTTAAAACAGAATAGAAAATTCGATAAAGTAAGAACTTTATTGACATGACATTAATTTTTTTTAAAAAAAGTATATTCACAGTCTTCGTAGCACATAAAAAATACTTATTTAAAAGTCATCGTTGCTTATTTACTTTTCATGCAATGTTTTCTATGTCTATCTTACTTTAAAGAATTCAATATATTGTTTTAAAAAGTCAATATTTATCATTGTATAAATATCATAAATTACAAGTTAAAATTTTAAATTGTATTCCCACCTTTTTATTTTTCTCCTCTAAATTAAAAAAGGCAAAGTCAAATTTGATAAAATTCTGTTTAGATGCTTTAGCATGCATCTTTTAACATATCTATGTAGAACTACCGCGTTTGTTTGTAAATTAAAAATGGCGACTTAGATCACCAGATCCGATTTCGTTTTATTCTTTTTTCGAACAAGTTAATTTTCAAGTATGAAAAGGTTTTGACATGTACCTTAATAAAAAAATTTAAATTATAGGGAGAAAATTACGCAATGAAAACTGATTGAAATAATAATTTATCTTTGCCTCAAATGACAGAAGAATGTTTGAAAACAAACAGTCAACTACCTTCAGTAATATTTTCTGATTAATCAAAGACACAGCGTATCATCGGTGAATTTAATAATAAGGCTTACTTTGAAATATGGGGCCAATGAGATTATTTTTGTATATTTCTTACATTTCGATGTAAATAAATAATGGATTTTTTTGAAAATCGTATATTTCTAATTTTGGAAAAAAAATGGTAAATCCGACAACAGAATTTGGTCGGAAGGAGTATAATTTTATTTCCTATCCTCCGTTATTTTCTTACAAAAAGTAAGATTTTAGTTAATCTTACAAGGTTAAAACGTGAGGTAATTTAATAAAATTTCTAATTGACAACATCTAATTAAAAATAAGCAAAAAGTATTTGAATAAACAAGAGAGTATTTAGCATAATTGCAGAGGTATCAAAGTTGGTATCCATGTTTTTAATTGTTATTTTTCATCTTAAATATTCAGTTGATGATTCAATTAATGTTCTGGCGATTCAGTAAATGTATAATTCTTTTCATTAAATGTTGTCGCATTTAATACCCATTCTATTACTTTACATGCCGAAAAGCTGTTTTATGCAAACTAGTTCAAACTTATTCTACATTGTTTTCAAAATGAATTTATAAATTGGTACGTAATAAACTGCCGAAGAATAACTGAATAAATAATGAAGCAAAGCGAGTCTTAGTATATAGTTATTCAAAAAGGTATTTCATTTTTTGCACAATTCAACAGACTACTAATCTAGACAAGCGAAAAATTCGTATAGAAAAATTGTGAAGACTCAATGAAAAAGGCAGGTATGCAAATTGCCTTGAGGGAAATTACAAAAACGTTCTTTATGACCTTATCGAGAACATTTCATTCTAAATTGGACTACGGAGGATTATACAACCTTTCCATCTAGAAAAAAGAATAAAAAACGGTAAGATATTATCGAAGCATTCGTTGCCTTTATCCATCTAAATTACCTGGAAGAATATTCCCTTTTATTTTATTATTTATATTTTCACGTTGCTTTCATATCGAATACCTTATCCATGGTATTTATTTCAATGCTTCTAAACGGAAGAAAATATATAATGTTTAACACTAAATTCCTGTGATTTCATCTTTAATTTAACTTTTATGTAATTTTCAGAATGAAATTTAATCATACGACAAGCACACAACGCTAATTCGATTCTGGATTTCAATGCGCATTTATATTCACTAATTTCAACATTACTTATGCCATAGCAAATGCGTCGGACATTGTGTAGTTAGATATTAGTTCGTTTGTCGTATGGCAGTGAAGAAAACAGAATTTACTCTGTTTGTTGAAATAATAAGATTGATGAGCACTCTTTGTATGTTTACAAACAGTAATATCCATGGACCATACAAAAAGAGGCGTCTTTCGATATCGAAAGACTGGACAGTGTTTTCCTAATAAGTCACTTTCAAGATTCATAACTACCACTGTATTTAACATTATACAATACCACAACATAACGTTTTAGAATGGCGTTTCTAAATTTGATACCAACTCTTAATAGAACATTTTGAAGTTAACATTCTATAGCACGGATTACCAGGTCGAAAAATTAATAATGAAAATCAACGTGGAATATTATATGGATCAGAAATTTAAAAGCAATAATAGGAGAACTAATCGTTGCTCATGTATTCCACAGTTTAACACTCTGACTCCTAAGCCGGCCATAAGCGGCCATGCAACTTCTATACTAGTGAGGCGGATTTCGGCCGGTTGCTATTCCGAAAGGAGGGGGGAGAAAGCAGTTGGGCGAGTGGTCATTAAAGGGACCCTTAGATGAGAGATGAAAGGCCTGCTATTCATATCTCCCACCACCCGTAGTGAGGAGAAAAGGGGGAACGGGGCGGACGAATCCATTCCACAGATCAATTAGTAAGCAAACCTCCGTATATAATTGTACTCAGATTTTGAGAACTCTTAGTGGTCAGAGAGTTAAAACAGATTTAGACGAATACGAATCATTATTAAAGAACGTGATGTATTAAATTCATGAATTAAGTTCTCATTCAAAAGAATTTATGATAATTATTTTAAGATTTCCATGATGTTTTAACTTTCTAAAAGTGCAAAAGAAAGAACAATGAAAATAATTTGCTTCGTTTCACAGCAAAGAAAACCTAGTTACTTCTCATGTGTTCATAAAAATATTAAAAATTTTAAAATATTATCTTAAAAATAACATTATTGAATCCTTTTACGTTTACTTACGAGTCTAGTAAAATGACGATTTCGTAGATAAACATCAACTAATCAATGAAATTATAATTGTTTGCTTTTAAAAGTTAACAAGCTGTTCATGAGATTAAATCCAGTTGCCATTCAATTCTTTTTTATTCCGAGAAAAAAAAGGAAACGTTCTCTGTTTTCAAAAATATTAAATAATTTCTGGTGTTCCCATGACGACATATGATTCTAAATAAATAAAAAATACAGGAAATACGAAACAGACCTAATCAGCACAGTAAACAGAGGAAAAGAAGTTAGTTTTAGAGAATGCCTTTCTCGTTGGTTTCTTGTTGCTTCAATGAAATGGAAACAAATATCCAAAAGTAACAGAGTTTCGAATGTGATGTAATTTTTTCCAAAAATATATGTGATGCAAAGACATAATGCCGATTTCTAGAAGGAATCAATTAAATCTTTAAAACGCAATAAAACATTTTTTTCCTGTAATCTCGCAGATGTTGGAAATGAGCGCGTGATGAATTCGGTCTAACATATTTCAAGCTACACTATATGCCCAAAAGTATCCGGACACTTGCAGATTTTCACATTTTTTAGAATTTCTCCGGAATGGTTTAACCGACTACCATTAAACTTCGGACATGTAAAGAATAGACAATAACTCACATTTTACATTGAAGATTCGGTCCACAGGGCAATTAGGGGACCGTCTACAAACTGATGAAGACAAAAAGGTGTTTGGCCCTCCCCGCTTCACAGAATACAGATAACAAGATGAAACTTTCAGAAGTGGTAATGTTTAATGTGCATAATATTTACAGGAATTTTTGTAAACTCAGCTCAAATATTTGGGAAGATATAAAGGTTTTCTTTAAAAATCTCAAATTATTCCACCTGTTTTTTGCTTATAACATGCAGAGTTTTCTGTTATATTATGCCAAACTTATAGAAAAGATGACAATATGTTAGAGAAGCATTTGTGTAAAACTTTGGAAAAGAATTGTTGAATATTACAGGAATTATGAGCATTTTTAGTAAATAATGTTTTACTGCGCATGCGCGAAACATAGCGTAATTTTTCTTTCACAAGTTTAAAGCCAGATATATAGGGCAACTTATATAAAAACATTCAGTTCAATATCAATAGTATTCAGCAAGATATCGGCATTACAACGAGCAGAATTTTAGCTCCTGTCGAAGAGAAGCTAAAATATGAGGGGTTGTACACAAATTGATATTTTTTAAACTTATATCTTTAAATAATTATATTGAATTGTATAGTGGTTAGAATTTGCTGAATACCCATGAAGACTTATCAATTGAGTGCATAACTTAAATTCCAGCTAATTAGGCACTATAAATAACAAAAATTTTATTACTTTAATTATATTATTTACAGGATTATTAACAAATTACATATTACAATTTTACGGCCAAACGATATTTTTAAATATATTTATTTTATGGCGAAACGATTTTTTATCTAATTTCTTTTCTTAAAATATTTTAATAATTCTACATATATATATTTTTTATTCGTTACGAATATTAGATGTGTTCATGGGTATTCAACAAATTCTCACCACTATACAATTCAATATAACTATTTAAAGATGTAAGTTTAAAAAATATTAATTTGTGTACAACCCCTCATCTTTTAGCTTCTCTTCGACAGGAGCTAAAATTCTGCTCGTTGTAATGCCGATATCTTTCTGAATACTATAGATATTGAACTGAATGTTTTTATATAAGTTGCCCTATATTAAACTTGTATTATATGTAAACTTGGCTTTAAACTTGTGAAAAAAAAAATTACGCTATGTTTCGCGCATGCGCAGTAAAACATTATTTACTAAAAATGCTCATAATTCCTGTAATATTCAACAATTCTTTTCCAAAGTTTTACACAAATGCTTCTCTAACATATTGTCATCTTTTCTGTAAGTTTCGTATACTATAACAGAACACTCTGCATGTTATAAGCAAAAAACAGGTGGAAAAATTTGAGATTTTTTAAGAAAACCTTTATATCTTCCCAAATATTTGAGCTCAGTTTACAAAAATTCCTGTAAATATTATGCATATTAACCATTACCATTTCTGAAATTTTCATCTTGTTATCTGTATTCTGTGAAGCGGGATGGGCCAAACACCTTTTTGTCTTCATCAGTTTGTAGACGGCCTCCTAATTGCCCTGAGGACCGAATCTTCAATGTAAAATGTGAGTTATTGTCTATTCTTTACATGTCCGAAGTTTAATGGTAGTCGGTTAAACCATTCCGGAGAAATTCTAAAAAATGTGAAAATCTGCAAGTGTCCGGATACTTTTGGGCATATAGTGTAGATTGTTATGGTTTCATGGCGCAGTAGTCATATTAGGCTATACTGAGCAAGGTCTACTTTAAGATAGAGCGCTCCTGCTAGCCCATTATTAATTATATCAGTTACTGAACTTTTGCAAATTTAAATTGCATTAGAGTATATAGAAAATAAAAGCGACTTTTCATTTTGATATCACAAGAGAAACCCCGCCTTGCTTCAGCATCCCAGGCATGGTCAAAGACCAGCCGACGCAAAAAAAACACCGCCACTGTAGCCTACGCAAAATAGCCTTGATTAGGAGCGGCCCATGCTACGCCCCCTCCTTTTACGGGGATATGGCCCTAAGAGCCACACCAACTTTTACTATATCCCCCCTGGAGTAGGAATGGGAAAAGTCTGCCGGTTTTAGACGAATACCGGTTTTTTTTGTTTCTGGGAGAGGAGAAAGATGAGGAGGAGGAGGAGGAGGGTAAGCTGGAATACACACTCATTAATTTTATTACATCTGATCAGGAATTTATTTTCCGATCCAATTAAAAATTTTCTTGTATCATTCCAGATTTCATTTTTTCTAATTATAGGCACAATGAAAACACTTTTAATTATGTATTCAATTAATCGTTTTATAATATCATAAAACCCTCTCTCCAAAAATCGTTGTAATAAATTAAAGTAACCGGCCTCAGTTCTGTAGCGAGGCTGCAACATTGAAGCTGTTCAAATGTATTTTATAATAGGGATGGGAGAAACCTACTGGTTTTAACTGAAAACCGATTTAATTGTTTTGGTTAACCGTTTTTTATTTCGGTTTTTCTTGTCGCAATTATAACCAATTATTTTTTTTAAATCCAATAACCGGGTAAAAAAAAACCTGATCTGAAGATAGGATCGATTTTAGGTTGGGTTAGACTAAAATTTACCAATTTATAAAGCTTTGAATTTCATCATCTTAAGCCAATCAACGCTTCCTCGGGGCGTCTGTTGGTTGGCGGATTACTGAAAGAGTCTTTATGAATATATAAAATATTGACCAATGTATTGATTTCCTATAAAAACAATATTAATTAAAATATTTTTCTACAAACGGCCTTTTTTCTATAAAATAACCGAAAAACGGTTATTTCACAATACGGTTATTTTGAGAGGTTATAACCGCCACGTTAAACCGGAGGTGAAAAAGCCTGAATAACCGAAAACCGGTTATTTTCGCATGAATATATAAAATATTGACCAATGTATTGATTTCCTATGAAAACAATATTAATAAAAATATTTTTCTACAAACGGCCTTTTTTCTATAAAATAACCGAAAACCGGTTATTTCACAATCCGGTTATTTTGAGCTGTTATAACCGCCAGGTTAAACAGGAGGTGAAAAAAACCTGAATAACCGAAAACCGGTTATCTTCGCAATGACCCCTTATCCATAACCGGGAGGCGAGATTCTGCTCACTTAGTTACACAGCAGGTTCTCATCCCCGTATTTGAGGTGTCTTAGGTGGGAAATATGTTGATATAGAGGACGCGACCATTGGATGGTTCAATATTTGGAATGAAACAAACTTCGGAAAACGTCTGCCTTAAACACCCCTTCCTCAAAATATCTTTCATGATGCAAAGTAGTGCTGAATTGAATTCAATGCTTCTTCAGGCACTGGCCCATTTTTTCACCAACTCCATTTCAGCGTGATTTCTATGCTCCCAGGAAAGCGCCACGTCTTGCTAAAGCATTAACTGCTGAGAACAGAGACGCAACAATTATTTTCCTTCGAATTAACATATATTACAAGAATTGTAGCTGTGATGGTGCTTAGAGTCTTAGTTTTCGGCTTTGATTACATCAACATTCCCCTATGTAAAGTGGCCAGAAGACTATTTTGGCTGACCATATAAGTTTAAACCTTGGTCAGATGACCAGTCTGATGCTTAAGTTTAGTAATATTAATATCCCGTTTTCTGAAGTAACACGAGGACTGTTTGGGGACGAACTTTGTAATTTTTATCCGTCGTCAGATGACGAGGACGACATCTAAATTGGCGCCCCATCTTCAAACTTCCTAACCACACCAGAGGGAGGGAATTTGTCCCACTATGTATGGTTTATCATGCAACAGGCCAGCATAAGTGCAATCGGGGTTCGAACTTGGACTCTTCGGCCTTGAAGCCGAGCCCTTCCCTCTAGGGAAGGTCTCCACCGCGTGCCCACTCAGATGCTTAAAGAAAATTACAACAACACGTTTAATTTACAATTAAGTAGTTTTACATTTTATAACTATTGTTCATACCTATTGAATTTTAATGCAAAATCAATAAAAGTTCGCATCTAAAAATTGCTTCTTGTTCGTTAATGACAGAGATGAACTTTTATTCATTATGAACATAAAATTAATTTCATTCTAAAACAATGTCATGTTTTATCATATTAGATACAAGTGTCGTGAGAATTATTACTAATACACTGGCATACAAAAGTTAAGGAACATTTCGTAAAATGCGAGAAATTTGCAATTAATACGAAAACTAGGTTTCAAAATCAGTTCTGGAGATTCGTGTGACATTCAATAGAGTAACATACTACATATTACAGTGAAGATTCGGTCACGAGGGCAATTTGGGAGACCACCAGAAAGAGATGAAGGCGAAAATGGAGTTTCACCCATCCTGTTTCGTAGAAAGCTGAGAGCGAGATGCCACTTTTATCAATGGTTATGGTTTAATGAGCATAACATTTACATGCATTTTCATAAGTATACTTACGAAATACACAAATATTCGGGAAAATATAAATGTTTCTTTAAAAAATCCCAAATTTTGCCGCATGCGTTTTGCTTATAACATGCAGAGTTTTCATTCAAATTATTCGAAATTTGCAGAACACTTGACAATATGTTACATGTATTGTATTAAACTTTGAAGTAAATACGTTGAATATTACAGGAAATATGAGTGTTTGTACTAAATTTTTTACTGTGCATTTCCGAGACGCAGCGGAAATTTTCTTTCATAACTTCAAAGCCAGATATATAGAGCAACTTTAAAAAAAATGCCAATTGAATCCCATTAAAATTCAGAAAGCAGTCGGCATTTCAGTGAGGTGAATTTCAATTTCTCTTTAAGAGAAGCTAAATGATGAGGGTTCATGTACAAACTGATATTTTTAAATTTGAATCTTCGAACAGTAACATTAAATTTTAGTAAAATTGAATGTCTTGAATACCATGAACGCTTATAAATTAAATACATTATTTAAATTGCATTTTCTCGAATACCATTCGAAGATTAAAGTTTAAAAAATATAAGTTTGTGCAAGAACCCACATCCTTTGAAATTTTAACTTTTGACTTGTGTTTGACAAGCTGAGAATTTCATGGTTATTGAATTATAATAAAATTGTTAAACAACGAAAAATAATTCACACGGAATGTTGTTTACCAAGAGGTTTTTTGAATAAATAAATATGTAAATAAAAAAAGTATTTCCTGTCCTGAAACATATGTTTATCTTATTTGTTTTCAATCAATGTTAAACATTCTCTCGCACCTATTTAAACACGTCAAATTTGACGAGAAATCTCTCGAATGAAGAGGCAATTTGCACCCGTCATACAATGACAAATGATTTTCTAGTATCTTAATAATAGGCCAAAAATAGTATAGGTAAATCAAAAAATTAAGCAACTCACTAACAAAATTATAACGGATTCTTCATTGAAATTTTCCTATAAATATAGCTTAGTGTATAGTGAAAATAATATGAACATTTTTGAAAGACAAGAAATCATTAAATGAGAACGCGCTAAAATGGAAATTAAAGGATCATGAATTCCTCTATCTCTTATACGGTGAAGTTAATAGGACTCCTCAAAGCAACTTATTGTTTTGTAATGGCGAAAAATTAATCTATCGAAACTAACTTTTCCTCCGTAACTCTCCCTGATAACACAATTTCGTTCCGATCTGTGAACTTTATCAACCATTGGCACAGTTGTAAATCAATAAAAGATAATATTTCATTGTGTTCTTCAAAATGAACTCATTAATTGAGGGGTCGGATAAAAATTGCGTTACTAATACAGCACTATTGAGAGTTGGTATTGGTGTGCATTCTTGAAAAGATTACTTTCAATAATTTATGATTAGTTAGTATATAATATTTGAAAATGTTTGATCTATTATTTTCAATTATGTTTAGAAAAAAATCTGAATAAAATCACAGATAAAAATTGTCCTACAGTGAAATGTCAAATTATCCTGCGATTTAAATTTTTTTCTATATTATTTTTAAACAATCAGTTTAGCGAAATATTTGTTATTCAATCTCATTGATTAACAAATATTTTACTGCAATTCGTTAAATAGTTCGCTGAAAATTCGTTAAAATTTAATGTTTTTTTTAGTTATGATAT
>BGPR01048929.1:0-11431 GCA_013235015.1 Araneus ventricosus
ATATCATAACTAAAAAAAACATTAAATTTTAACGAATTTTCAGCGAACTATTTAACGAATTGCAGTAAAATATTTGTTAATCAATGAGATTGAATAACAAATATTTCGCTAAACTGATTGTTTAAAAATAATATAGAAAAAAATTTAAATCGCAGGATAATTTGACATTTCACTGTAGGACAATTTTTATCTGTGATTTTATTCAGATTTTTTTCTAAACATAATTGAAAATAATAGATCAAACATTTTCAAATATTATATACTAACTAATCATAAATTATTGAAAGTAATCTTTTCAAGAATGCACACCAATACCAACTCTCAATAGTGCTGTATTAGTAACGCAATTTTTATCCGACCCCTCAATTAATGAGTTCATTTTGAAGAACACAATGAAATATTATCTTTTATTGATTTACAACTGTGCCAATGGTTGATAAAGTTCACAGATCGGAACGAAATTGTGTTATCAGGGAGAGTTACGGAGGAAAAGTTAGTTTCGATAGATTAATTTTTCGCCATTACAAAACAATAAGTTGCTTTGAGGAGTCCTATTAACTTCACCGTATAAGAGATAGAGGAATTCATGATCCTTTAATTTCCATTTTAGCGCGTTCTCATTTAATGATTTCTTGTCTTTCAAAAATGTTCATATTATTTTCACTATACACTAAGCTATATTTATAGGAAAATTTCAATGAAGAATCCGTTATAATTTTGTTAGTGAGTTGCTTAATTTTTTGATTTACCTATACTATTTTTGGCCTATTATTAAGATACTAGAAAATCATTTGTCATTGTATGACGGGTGCAAATTGCCTCTTCATTCGAGAGATTTCTCGTCAAATTTGACGTGTTTAAATAGGTGCGAGAGAATGTTTAACATTGATTGAAAACAAATAAGATAAACATATGTTTCAGGACAGGAAATACTTTTTTTATTTACATATTTATTTATTCAAAAAACCTCTTGGTAAACAACATTCCGTGTGAATTATTTTTCGTTGTTTAACAATTTTATTATAATTCAATAACCATGAAATTCTCAGCTTGTCAAACACAAGTCAAAAGTTAAAATTTCAAAGGATGTGGGTTCTTGCACAAACTTATATTTTTTAAACTTTAATCTTCGAATGGTATTCGAGAAAATGCAATTTAAATAATGTATTTAATTTATAAGCGTTCATGGTATTCAAGACATTCAATTTTACTAAAATTTAATGTTACTGTTCGAAGATTCAAATTTAAAAATATCAGTTTGTACATGAACCCTCATCATTTAGCTTCTCTTAAAGAGAAATTGAAATTCACCTCACTGAAATGCCGACTGCTTTCTGAATTTTAATGGGATTCAATTGGCATTTTTTTTAAAGTTGCTCTATATATCTGGCTTTGAAGTTATGAAAGAAAATTTCCGCTGCGTCTCGGAAATGCACAGTAAAAAATTTAGTACAAACACTCATATTTCCTGTAATATTCAACGTATTTACTTCAAAGTTTAATACAATACATGTAACATATTGTCAAGTGTTCTGCAAATTTCGAATAATTTGAATGAAAACTCTGCATGTTATAAGCAAAACGCATGCGGCAAAATTTGGGATTTTTTAAAGAAACATTTATATTTTCCCGAATATTTGTGTATTTCGTAAGTATACTTATGAAAATGCATGTAAATGTTATGCTCATTAAACCATAACCATTGATAAAAGTGGCATCTCGCTCTCAGCTTTCTACGAAACAGGATGGGTGAAACTCCATTTTCGCCTTCATCTCTTTCTGGTGGTCTCCCAAATTGCCCTCGTGACCGAATCTTCACTGTAATATGTAGTATGTTACTCTATTGAATGTCACACGAATCTCCAGAACTGATTTTGAAACCTAGTTTTCGTATTAATTGCAAATTTCTCGCATTTTACGAAATGTTCCTTAACTTTTGTATGCCAGTGTATTAGTAATAATTCTCACGACACTTGTATCTAATATGATAAAACATGACATTGTTTTAGAATGAAATTAATTTTATGTTCATAATGAATAAAAGTTCATCTCTGTCATTAACGAACAAGAAGCAATTTTTAGATGCGAACTTTTATTGATTTTGCATTAAAATTCAATAGGTATGAACAATAGTTATAAAATGTAAAACTACTTAATTGTAAATTAAACGTGTTGTTGTAATTTTCTTTAAGCATCTGAGTGGGCACGCGGTGGAGACCTTCCCTAGAGGGAAGGGCTCGGCTTCAAGGCCGAAGAGTCCAAGTTCGAACCCCGATTGCACTTATGCTGGCCTGTTGCATGATAAACCATACATAGTGGGACAAATTCCCTCCCTCTGGTGTGGTTAGGAAGTTTGAAGATGGGGCGCCAATTTAGATGTCGTCCTCGTCATCTGACGACGGATAAAAATTACAAAGTTCGTCCCCAAACAGTCCTCGTGTTACTTCAGAAAACGGGATATTAATATTACTAAACTTAAGCATCAGACTGGTCATCTGACCAAGGTTTAAACTTATATGGTCAGCCAAAATAGTCTTCTGGCCACTTTACATAGGGGAATGTTGATGTAATCAAAGCCGAAAACTAAGACTCTAAGCACCATCACAGCTACAATTCTTGTAATATATGTTAATTCGAAGGAAAATAATTGTTGCGTCTCTGTTCTCAGCAGTTAATGCTTTAGCAAGACGTGGCGCTTTCCTGGGAGCATAGAAATCACGCTGAAATGGAGTTGGTGAAAAAATGGGCCAGTGCCTGAAGAAGCATTGAATTCAATTCAGCACTACTTTGCATCATGAAAGATATTTTGAGGAAGGGGTGTTTAAGGCAGACGTTTTCCGAAGTTTGTTTCATTCCAAATATTGAACCATCCAATGGTCGCGTCCTCTATATCAACATATTTCCCACCTAAGACACCTCAAATACGGGGATGAGAACCTGCTGTGTAACTAAGTGAGCAGAATCTCGCCTCCCGGTTATGGATAAGGGGTCATTGCGAAGATAACCGGTTTTCGGTTATTCAGGTTTTTTTCACCTCCTGTTTAACCTGGCGGTTATAACAGCTCAAAATAACCGGATTGTGAAATAACCGGTTTTCGGTTATTTTATAGAAAAAAGGCCGTTTGTAGAAAAATATTTTTATTAATATTGTTTTCATAGGAAATCAATACATTGGTCAATATTTTATATATTCATGCGAAAATAACCGGTTTTCGGTTATTCAGGCTTTTTCACCTCCGGTTTAACGTGGCGGTTATAACCTCTCAAAATAACCGTATTGTGAAATAACCGTTTTTCGGTTATTTTATAGAAAAAAGGCCGTTTGTAGAAAAATATTTTAATTAATATTGTTTTTATAGGAAATCAATACATTGGTCAATATTTTATATATTCATAAAGACTCTTTCAGTAATCCGCCAACCAACAGACGCCCCGAGGAAGCGTTGATTGGCTTAAGATGATGAAATTCAAAGCTTTATAAATTGGTAAATTTTAGTCTAACCCAACCTAAAATCGATCCTATCTTCAGATCAGGTTTTTTTTTACCCGGTTATTGGATTTAAAAAAAATAATTGGTTATAATTGCGACAAGAAAAACCGAAATAAAAAACGGTTAACCAAAACAATTAAATCGGTTTTCAGTTAAAACCAGTAGGTTTCTCCCATCCCTATTATAAAATACATTTGAACAGCTTCAATGTTGCAGCCTCGCTACAGAACTGAGGCCGGTTACTTTAATTTATTACAACGATTTTTGGAGAGAGGGTTTTATGATATTATAAAACGATTAATTGAATACATAATTAAAAGTGTTTTCATTGTGCCTATAATTAGAAAAAATGAAATCTGGAATGATACAAGAAAATTTTTAATTGGATCGGAAAATAAATTCCTGATCAGATGTAATAAAATTAATGAGTGTGTATTCCAGCTTACCCTCCTCCTCCTCCTCCTCATCTTTCTCCTCTCCCAGAAACAAAAAAAACCGGTATTCGTCTAAAACCGGCAGACTTTTCCCATTCCTACTCCAGGGGGGATATAGTAAAAGTTGGTGTGGCTCTTAGGGCCATATCCCCGTAAAAGGAGGGGGCGTAGCATGGGCCGCTCCTAATCAAGGCTATTTTGCGTAGGCTACAGTGGCGGTGTTTTTTTTGCGTCGGCTGGTCTTTGACCATGCCTGGGATGCTGAAGCAAGGCGGGGTTTCTCTTGTGATATCAAAATGAAAAGTCGCTTTTATTTTCTATATACTCTAATGCAATTTAAATTTGCAAAAGTTCAGTAACTGATATAATTAATAATGGGCTAGCAGGAGCGCTCTATCTTAAAGTAGACCTTGCTCAGTATAGCCTAATATGACTACTGCGCCATGAAACCATAACAATCTACACTATATGCCCAAAAGTATCCGGACACTTGCAGATTTTCACATTTTTTAGAATTTCTCCGGAATGGTTTAACCGACTACCATTAAACTTCGGACATGTAAAGAATAGACAATAACTCACATTTTACATTGAAGATTCGGTCCTCAGGGCAATTAGGAGGCCGTCTACAAACTGATGAAGACAAAAAGGTGTTTGGCCCATCCCGCTTCACAGAATACAGATAACAAGATGAAAATTTCAGAAATGGTAATGGTTAATATGCATAATATTTACAGGAATTTTTGTAAACTGAGCTCAAATATTTGGGAAGATATAAAGGTTTTCTTAAAAAATCTCAAATTTTTCCACCTGTTTTTTGCTTATAACATGCAGAGTGTTCTGTTATAGTATACGAAACTTACAGAAAAGATGACAATATGTTAGAGAAGCATTTGTGTAAAACTTTGGAAAAGAATTGTTGAATATTACAGGAATTATGAGCATTTTTAGTAAATAATGTTTTACTGCGCATGCGCGAAACATAGCGTAATTTTTTTTTTCACAAGTTTAAAGCCAAGTTTACATATAATACAAGTTTAATATAGGGCAACTTATATAAAAACATTCAGTTCAATATCTATAGTATTCAGAAAGATATCGGCATTACAACGAGCAGAATTTTAGCTCCTGTCGAAGAGAAGCTAAAAGATGAGGGGTTGTACACAAATTAATATTTTTTAAACTTACATCTTTAAATAGTTATATTGAATTGTATAGTGGTGAGAATTTGTTGAATACCCATGAACACATCTAATATTCGTAACGAATAAAAAATATATATATGTAGAATTATTAAAATATTTTAAGAAAAGAAATTAGATAAAAAATCGTTTCGCCATAAAATAAATATATTTAAAAATATCGTTTGGCCGTAAAATTGTAATATGTAATTTGTTAATAATCCTGTAAATAATATAATTAAAGTAATAAAATTTTTGTTATTTATAGTGCCTAATTAGCTGGAATTTAAGTTATGCACTCAATTGATAAGTCTTCATGGGTATTCAGCAAATTCTAACCACTATACAATTCAATATAATTATTTAAAGATATAAGTTTAAAAAATATCAATTTGTGTACAACCCCTCATATTTTAGCTTCTCTTCGACAGGAGCTAAAATTCTGCTCGTTGTAATGCCGATATCTTGCTGAATACTATTGATATTGAACTGAATGTTTTTATATAAGTTGCCCTATATATCTGGCTTTAAACTTGTGAAAGAAAAATTACGCTATGTTTCGCGCATGCGCAGTAAAACATTATTTACTAAAAATGCTCATAATTCCTGTAATATTCAACAATTCTTTTCCAAAGTTTTACACAAATGCTTCTCTAACATATTGTCATCTTTTCTATAAGTTTGGCATAATATAACAGAAAACTCTGCATGTTATAAGCAAAAAACAGGTGGAATAATTTGAGATTTTTAAAGAAAACCTTTATATCTTCCCAAATATTTGAGCTGAGTTTACAAAAATTCCTGTAAATATTATGCACATTAAACATTACCACTTCTGAAAGTTTCATCTTGTTATCTGTATTCTGTGAAGCGGGGAGGGCCAAACACCTTTTTGTCTTCATCAGTTTGTAGACGGTCCCCTAATTGCCCTGTGGACCGAATCTTCAATGTAAAATGTGAGTTATTGTCTATTCTTTACATGTCCGAAGTTTAATGGTAGTCGGTTAAACCATTCCGGAGAAATTCTAAAAAATGTGAAAATCTGCAAGTGTCCGGATACTTTTGGGCATATAGTGTAGCTTGAAATATGTTAGACCGAATTCATCACGCGCTCATTTCCAACATCTGCGAGATTACAGGAAAAAAATGTTTTATTGCGTTTTAAAGATTTAATTGATTCCTTCTAGAAATCGGCATTATGTCTTTGCATCACATATATTTTTGGAAAAAATTACATCACATTCGAAACTCTGTTACTTTTGGATATTTGTTTCCATTTCATTGAAGCAACAAGAAACCAACGAGAAAGGCATTCTCTAAAACTAACTTCTTTTCCTCTGTTTACTGTGCTGATTAGGTCTGTTTCGTATTTCCTGTATTTTTTATTTATTTAGAATCATATGTCGTCATGGGAACACCAGAAATTATTTAATATTTTTGAAAACAGAGAACGTTTCCTTTTTTTTCTCGGAATAAAAAAGAATTGAATGGCAACTGGATTTAATCTCATGAACAGCTTGTTAACTTTTAAAAGCAAACAATTATAATTTCATTGATTAGTTGATGTTTATCTACGAAATCGTCATTTTACTAGACTCGTAAGTAAACGTAAAAGGATTCAATAATGTTATTTTTAAGATAATATTTTAAAATTTTTAATATTTTTATGAACACATGAGAAGTAACTAGGTTTTCTTTGCTGTGAAACGAAGCAAATTATTTTCATTGTTCTTTCTTTTGCACTTTTAGAAAGTTAAAACATCATGGAAATCTTAAAATAATTATCATAAATTCTTTTGAATGAGAACTTAATTCATGAATTTAATACATCACGTTCTTTAATAATGATTCGTATTCGTCTAAATCTGTTTTAACTCTCTGACCACTAAGAGTTCTCAAAATCTGAGTACAATTATATACGGAGGTTTGCTTACTAATTGATCTGTGGAATGGATTCGTCCGCCCCGTTCCCCCTTTTCTCCTCACTACGGGTGGTGGGAGATATGAATAGCAGGCCTTTCATCTCTCATCTAAGGGTCCCTTTAATGACCACTCGCCCAACTGCTTTCTCCCCCCTCCTTTCGGAATAGCAACCGGCCGAAATCCGCCTCACTAGTATAGAAGTTGCATGGCCGCTTATGGCCGGCTTAGGAGTCAGAGTGTTAAACTGTGGAATACATGAGCAACGATTAGTTCTCCTATTATTGCTTTTAAATTTCTGATCCATATAATATTCCACGTTGATTTTCATTATTAATTTTTCGACCTGGTAATCCGTGCTATAGAATGTTAACTTCAAAATGTTCTATTAAGAGTTGGTATCAAATTTAGAAACGCCATTCTAAAACGTTATGTTGTGGTATTGTATAATGTTAAATACAGTGGTAGTTATGAATCTTGAAAGTGACTTATTAGGAAAACACTGTCCAGTCTTTCGATATCGAAAGACGCCTCTTTTTGTATGGTCCATGGATATTACTGTTTGTAAACATACAAAGAGTGCTCATCAATCTTATTATTTCAACAAACAGAGTAAATTCTGTTTTCTTCACTGCCATACGACAAACGAACTAATATCTAACTACACAATGTCCGACGCATTTGCTATGGCATAAGTAATGTTGAAATTAGTGAATATAAATGCGCATTGAAATCCAGAATCGAATTAGCGTTGTGTGCTTGTCGTATGATTAAATTTCATTCTGAAAATTACATAAAAGTTAAATTAAAGATGAAATCACAGGAATTTAGTGTTAAACATTATATATTTTCTTCCGTTTAGAAGCATTGAAATAAATACCATGGATAAGGTATTCGATATGAAAGCAACGTGAAAATATAAATAATAAAATAAAAGGGAATATTCTTCCAGGTAATTTAGATGGATAAAGGCAACGAATGCTTCGATAATATCTTACCGTTTTTTATTCTTTTTTCTAGATGGAAAGGTTGTATAATCCTCCGTAGTCCAATTTAGAATGAAATGTTCTCGATAAGGTCATAAAGAACGTTTTTGTAATTTCCCTCAAGGCAATTTGCATACCTGCCTTTTTCATTGAGTCTTCACAATTTTTCTATACGAATTTTTCGCTTGTCTAGATTAGTAGTCTGTTGAATTGTGCAAAAAATGAAATACCTTTTTGAATAACTATATACTAAGACTCGCTTTGCTTCATTATTTATTCAGTTATTCTTCGGCAGTTTATTACGTACCAATTTATAAATTCATTTTGAAAACAATGTAGAATAAGTTTGAACTAGTTTGCATAAAACAGCTTTTCGGCATGTAAAGTAATAGAATGGGTATTAAATGCGACAACATTTAATGAAAAGAATTATACATTTACTGAATCGCCAGAACATTAATTGAATCATCAACTGAATATTTAAGATGAAAAATAACAATTAAAAACATGGATACCAACTTTGATACCTCTGCAATTATGCTAAATACTCTCTTGTTTATTCAAATACTTTTTGCTTATTTTTAATTAGATGTTGTCAATTAGAAATTTTATTAAATTACCTCACGTTTTAACCTTGTAAGATTAACTAAAATCTTACTTTTTGTAAGAAAATAACGGAGGATAGGAAATAAAATTATACTCCTTCCGACCAAATTCTGTTGTCGGATTTACCATTTTTTTTCCAAAATTAGAAATATACGATTTTCAAAAAAATCCATTATTTATTTACATCGAAATGTAAGAAATATACAAAAATAATCTCATTGGCCCCATATTTCAAAGTAAGCCTTATTATTAAATTCACCGATGATACGCTGTGTCTTTGATTAATCAGAAAATATTACTGAAGGTAGTTGACTGTTTGTTTTCAAACATTCTTCTGTCATTTGAGGCAAAGATAAATTATTATTTCAATCAGTTTTCATTGCGTAATTTTCTCCCTATAATTTAAATTTTTTTATTAAGGTACATGTCAAAACCTTTTCATACTTGAAAATTAACTTGTTCGAAAAAAGAATAAAACGAAATCGGATCTGGTGATCTAAGTCGCCATTTTTAATTTACAAACAAACGCGGTAGTTCTACATAGATATGTTAAAAGATGCATGCTAAAGCATCTAAACAGAATTTTATCAAATTTGACTTTGCCTTTTTTAATTTAGAGGAGAAAAATAAAAAGGTGGGAATACAATTTAAAATTTTAACTTGTAATTTATGATATTTATACAATGATAAATATTGACTTTTTAAAACAATATATTGAATTCTTTAAAGTAAGATAGACATAGAAAACATTGCATGAAAAGTAAATAAGCAACGATGACTTTTAAATAAGTATTTTTTATGTGCTACGAAGACTGTGAATATACTTTTTTTAAAAAAAATTAATGTCATGTCAATAAAGTTCTTACTTTATCGAATTTTCTATTCTGTTTTAAAATGCCGGAAGCGTGATATTTAAACTTGAAAGTACTTTGAAATACTTTTTAAAATAACAAATTTCAGTTTTTTCTTGCATCATTTTTCTTAACTCGATTTGTAAATTTAATAATAACACATCTTTTCTTTGATAGGCTTATTTCATGCACTTTTTCATTTGATTTTTTATAAGATGTGAAAATATTACCAAAAATAATGATAAAAGTTCATTGATACTGGATAGAAAGTTTAAAGTACTGTTTTAAAGAATGTGTTTTTATTTATTTATTTTGAGTCAGATTAGAAAAATAGTTCGAAAACTGTGCTTACAGGATCTATACTTTTATTAAAATATGTTCTCATTAACTGCAATGAATAAAAATGTATTTTTTTATTAAATTTGTATTGTTTATGATGGAAAAAGTGCAAAAACAAGATGTCGTTGAGCAGCTTAAATTTTGTTTTCTATACCTTTCTTTCGCATCTGGAAAATAAATTGGTTTTCTCTTTTTAAGCTTATAATTGCACTCTTTGGCTTTCTTTCTCACCTGAAAGGTATTTATTTTAAAAAAAAGATATGTAAACGTTTTGGAACGTTTGAAAAAAACTTAGATTTTGTTAAAGGAACATTTCTGAAAATTATAAATATATAATTTTAGTAAAATTTTCGTGTAGTTTTGGATCTTCACCTTTTTTCATGAAATGCATGGTTTTAAATTCGAATAATGAAATAAAAAGTAAGAAATGCAGTACAATTTCTAATTAATAGTTGAAAAATAAAAAACTTTTTGAATATATCTAATCTTTAGTGCACTTCGCATAAATGGCTATGGCTTTGTGAACTATTTTGGCATATCGTTCAAGTTTAAATTTACAGAAATTTAATTGAGATTTTACAAAAATTTAAAAGGCATCCAACGCAGTGTATCATCTTAAAATTCACATCAAAATATTTATGCAAAAAGTAATCATCCCAAAAATAAGAGAATTTTCAATAGGTTTAGAACATTTTAAAAAATTATTGCATCCTTTAAATTCCATACCTGTTTAAAAAATTCTACTTCAAGCTGCTAGAAAAGATTTATTTGTTGTATGCTTCATTTCTATAATATAACTAATATGTATGCAAATAACCACGGAAATCGATTTGTTGCCTCTCCCGATTCTCGATAATACAAGATAGCTTATCAGTTCGGGAAAAATATCACTTTCGGGAAAATATCACTTCACCAAAAATAGATTTTAAAATAGCTCAAAATCACTGATAAAGCACAGGCCAAAACTGATAAAAATATCCTTGCGGCAATCATCTTTGTTGTGATAAAATTTCAGAAGCCGAGATTGACAATGGTGGACAAGTATATCGACTGCTATTGACGTCGGTGTTGATACGTTTGTTGCAACACCACAGTCTTGTTAATTTAGATGCTAAAAACATTTAACTTAAATGAAAGCTTTTTTTAATCTTAAAGAATTGTTTCTACATTTTTTTCGTTCTCTCATAAAAGCTATATTTTGATATAAAAATATTGATTTTGTTATACAAATACAGCTCTATTTCATGGTTCTGTATGCAATTTGCTTCGATCGAAATTCATGAAACATTTGTGAAAAACGTTCTATTAATTCAGTATTTATGCTATTTAATATTTTTGGTAGGAAACAGATGTGCAAAAATAATCTATTGCAGATAACTGAAAGCGAATAAAAAATGAATTTCTTTAAATTAACAATAATTCAGAGAAAGTAAAAACCACGAAATAAACTCTGATAGAATAAGAGTTACGATTTATGCGAATTTATAAGAGTTACGATATGTATTAAATGATTAAAATAAAAAGTATTTATAATTCCAGAAGAAGTTTCCGCCTACAATTATTTTAGATTAAACGCATTATTTCTAGAAAGAACGAACTCAATAAAATTTCTTCCGTTAAAGCT
>BGPR01048931.1:0-11430 GCA_013235015.1 Araneus ventricosus
CACTTTGTTTCCTTGCCCCCGAGCTTGGTTTCTGTTTCAGAAATTTTTCCGGTTTATTTGGCGAGATAGCGTTAACGGATGCACTGTCCTTTTCGATCAATTTTTCCTGTTGTTCCTTGACACTTCGCTGAATCGAACCCTTTCAATCACTTTTGTCAAAGTAAGGTCGGCGTCCAACTGCAATTTTTCACTTAGATTCTTGTCGCGTATGCCAACCACAATTCTATCCCGAATGAGTTCGTCGTGTAATACACCATATTCACAGTGTTCTGCCAATGTAGACAAAGCGGTTATAAACGTATTGAATGATTCACCATCGAGCTGTACACGTTTATTGAATTGTGCACGTTCAAAAATAGTATTTTTTTAACAACAAAATGATCATTAAACTTTTTGAACACAGTATCAAAGTCATCTTGTTCCGTTTCGGATAAACCGAAAGAACTAAAAATATCCTCTGCTTTTTCTCCCATAATATAGAGTAAAGAATTTACCTGTTCATTTCCTGTTTTGGTCGATAATCCGGAAGCAATCCGATATCTCTCGAATCTCATCTTCCATTTTGACCAGTTGCAAGGCGTTGCAAACGTAAAGTTCTCCGGAGGATTTATATGCAACGCTGCCATAGTTACTTCCGTTTTCGTTACCGTACGTTTTTCCGACGATGTTTTCAGCAACAAAATGTTCTCGAACTTCAAAAATAATTTACCGCTGCCACCATGTATTGTTTGCGTATTGAGGCGTTATGTAACTAGGCAGCTTTTTAACACATATGACATTTATTGATGCACACACAACAACCACCGGTTACAAGCATAAAATTCTGAACATAAACAAACCGCGCTACAGTTACGGATAAGCGCGCGGTTCACAGGCTTTGCTTATAGCACACTTTCAAAGTACCTTCTTTCTAATTCTTCACCATTTGTAAAGACGAAAAGTTAAGAGGATCGTTTGACTTGAAAAATTTCATTAAAATTCCCTAAACAGCTATTTTTGGTCACATTTCCTTTTATTTTTCAATTATTAATTCTGCCTTTTCGTGTTTGTTTTTCAACCTGGGGTGTTGGCAAACGCTTCTGACACAAATTTAAGTAGCGAAAGGAAAAGTAGCTAGAAGCTTGGTTCAAGCAAAAAAAATTGCTAAGAGCAATTAGTGATTGCTTTCAACCGTGAATAAATTATCTGTGAATAAATTATTTGACATTATTAACAAGAAAAATAATGAAAAAAATCTTAGAACTGTTTTAAAGTATTTAGTTTCCAAAAAAACATGGACAAAAAAAAAAGAGTCGATTTCCAGACTTTAGCCGCAGCCATCGTAGCATACAGATTAGAGAGGTAGAATTTAAGAGTAACCGAATATCAAATTTCCGGCATTTTATATTATCTGTTACTAAGTGATTTATCATTATGTATTTGCACTTATAAGAATGACGTTCTTGTTCATTTTTACTTTCTCGTATACGAAGTATACAAAGAGAAAGTATTGTGATCGTCAAAAAATTCGAACTCTAGATTTAGACGACGTTTTAGACCTCCCTGAGTTCGAAAAACACAATTTTGGAATTATGACTGTCTGAGTGTCTGTCTGTGAACACGATAACTCGAAAACTATCAGAACTACGGGGATGAAATTTGGTATGTGATCTTGACATATAATTTGTAGGTTTCTTTCAAATTTGGACAAAATCCGTCTATGGGAAGTCTGTCTGTCCACGTTCATGTGAACATTATAACTCGAAAACTTGAATAGCTAGATGGATAAAATTTGGTACACAGTTTTATCATCAGGAATGTAGGTCCGTGTCAATGCTTGGGCCAAATCCGTCAGCGGGTTAACTATCTGTCGGTCTGTATAATCGCATACATCTAAACATTATAACTCGTAAACCCTACGGCTTGGATAAATACAAATTGGTATGAGGCCTGCTAACATTACTTGTAGATCCGTGCCCAATTTTCGTTTCAATCGGTCGAAAAAAAGGTGTTCCAATCGCTTATTTGTCCTTTCTCATCACACAATGACGCGAGACCGTTGTTGCGTAATTGAGCGATTCATTTCCGCTTTTATACACGCCTTTCACCTCTAAGCTTCCGATTCCCAAGCTTTTTTTTTCCTCTACTGCGTTAGGGACGCTTGTTCTTTTTACTGCCTTTTAGCTTATTTTTTCTACACATGTGTTAGGAGTATACGAGAAAGTTTACGGGAGACCACTCCCGCTGTTTGAAATGTGTTCATAATAGTTGTATCATCTTTAAACTAAACGTCTGAGATACGTGCATCTTTGTCATTTGATCAGGATGTTCTGGTTTATTTTTTATTATATAGATAATATAATTTTGGCAGAATTTTTCCGAAACTTGAGCAAGTTCATCTGGGTATCTTCTTCCTTGAGGAGTTGATTTATTATCAAGACGAATAACTTGGGACAGGGGTGGAGAACCTGCGGCCTTTTCGAGTTTCTTATGCGGCCTTATTAGTTATTTACAATTTGCATTGAAATAATGTCTGTAATATAATAATAATTACAGAACAATAACCTTTAAAATTCTGTTCGTGCGGCCTTTTCCCCAAATGCCGAATTTCATGCGGCCTTTCAGTGCATAAGTTCCCCACCCCTGACTTGGGAAATGGTGCAAAATTATTCAAGCGACATTGTTGCACGAAATATGTTTCGGTCAGTTTCTTGAATCCACAAACTTTTAGTTGATTCACCGTGTGGCTTGTACCCTCCAACCCCTAATACTATTAAACCTATATAATAGTGTTCCTTAAACACCGATAGACTAGCGAAGCCAAGTCGATAGTGTGGGGTTTTCGGAACTATCGACTGAAACAATCGATAGTATTGACCTTTCAAGACTATCGATAGTTTTCTCCCGGGCAATACTATCGATAGTCGCATTTTCAGTCGATAATTTAAAACTATCTACTGGAACTATCGATAGTTTCTAAACTATTGACTGGAAGAACACCTATCGATAGTATCTCCAGGGAGAAAACTATCGATGGTTTTGAAACTATCGATAGTTTGGGAAAACTATCGACTGCACTATAGATAGTTGAACTATCGATGTTTAAGGAGCACTGCTATATATGCTCGAAAAGCTACAACTGTCTACAATTTTCCATATAAGTTTTTTCTTATGTTATTATATATTATTTACCTTATATATTTGTCGATTTCTTGATATCATTCTAGATTCAAGAACTTAATACACTTTCAAATATACTTCAGCCGTTCGTTCCATCCGTTATTCTTGACGCTGAATACCTAGTAATGCCTGGAGCTAATATTTTAACAGCAGGCGGAAAGAACTTGGTGGAGAATCCAATTTCCAGTTCATATTTTGATCTTTGGATTGAATATACTAGGGATGGCGGTTATTCGGATTTTTTTCACTTCCGGTTTAACCTGGCGGTTATAACCGCTCAAAGTAACCGGTTTTCGGGGGGTTTTTATATAAAAAAACAAACGCCGTTTGTAGATAAAATACTTTATTAATGTTGCTTTTACAGGAAATCAATCCTCTGGCCATTTTTATATGTTCATTAGACTCTTTCAGTAATCCGTTAGCCCAAAGACGCCTCGAGGAAGCGGTTGTCGGTGATCGGCCTAAATATAAAAAAAAATCCCTTTCGGCAAGCTTGAAGGCAAAGGTAGATTTCTTTACGTTAATGTTACAAAAGTAATGAAATATTATATATTGATCAATACAGCCATAGTCAATGACTTTATTGTTTACACACATTGCAATATTTACGTTGTGCTTTTTTCATGACACTTTATTTCTTACTATATCAATGTTTTATCATTCTACTCAAAAGGTTATGCTTGATTTATTGATCAGTACATTGCTCCATTTTTTTATATCCCAACACATAATCATTCAAAGGGTAGGAATCATAAAAAAATAAACATCCCAGCAGCGCAAATTTCCCCTAGATAACATTAAACCAGCCTATCTGAAACAGTAGCAAGAAATTGACACGAACGAAGAAAGACTCCAGATTTAAAAATTAATTTATTTAATCTAGGTTACCATATAATTGTGCGAACATTACTTTGTCATATGCTAAAATCACATGACATGAAACATTTAAACACTACTAGAATGGGCTCATTTAGAGAACTCCCTTGTTACAGAGATAATAGTCACTAAGTTCTTAACATATAAGAGAATAAAAATTATTAAACATTGTGAGCGGCAAATTAAATACGTGTGTTTAAAGCATAGATATGTATTTTTGAGCCAGACTTCACACAGACAGTCTACTCAATGAAGGATTTAGTACAAAACTAAACACAGATCTATACACAAATCTTTGGTATAAAGATCATACACTAAAATTCATACATGTAGCTTGTTGCATTTTCCACTTATCGCGTTCACAAACGCATGAACAGAAAACCGACGGATAGACAGTTTCTATGTGGACGAATTTCGTCTAAAATTTTGCAGAAATCTACAATTTTGGTGTTAAAATGCTATAGCAAATTTACTCCTCCTAGCTTGCTTTTTGAGTAATCGGATTCGTAAAATTTAAAAAATGGGAGAGGAGACTCAGGAGAGTGTAACGTGCCGAAGCATCAAAATTCGAGGCTCAATTTTTTTGACAATTAAATATTTTCTCTATAGAAAGTTAAAATATTGCTGTAATTTTTTTTGTAAGCCCATTTTTACAAGTTTCAGTTATATTTAATTTGAACTATATTTTTTACCAGGTTTATTTCACGTGAAATCTTCTTACTACAAATAGTTTATTTTCTTTACCGTTATACCTTATACGAGTAACGAATTTTAGTATTTTTAAACCTATCAGTTAAAACATAGACATTATACGTCGATAGAAAAATTGCATAAAGCCCATGAATATCTCAAGTGTCCCATAGACTCTTTGTTGGAATAATATTACAAAACATTCCCGAAATAGAAACCCGAACTATATGTTTAAAATAATTAGCAAAACCAAAGGACCGGTCCTCCAGCCCCAATCACTGGACCGATTTCGACAATTTTTATTTCATTTGAAAGCTCATGACCCCTAGATAAGTCATCAAAGTTCGCCTATCCCCCACAACCCTCCATTTTAGACAGAAATCGAAAAGACACTACTTCACTATACATTCTCTATGGGAAAAGCATTGACAGAGTTCAGCCCCAACCTCTGGACCGATTTCGCCTTGTTTTCTGACTAAAGCTTTTACCTAATTGACCCATATCTCAAAACATTCTCGAAAAAATAGAATGATTTTTTTCCATTATTATTCTAATTATTTTGCCAATTATTCGCAATAGCCAATTTTGCCAATTATTATTTATCAATTTTTTTAAAAAACGTCCCCTGAAATTAAGTATGAAAATATTTTTGAATGCTGTATTTATTTCCTCTATTCTTGGTAGAATATTATAAATTTAAATTTCACTTATGTCCTATTTCATTTTCCAATAAATTTTAACATGAGTAAAATTTGAATATGTTTCGTATCGCGAATTATACAACCTAGTTCATTTTCCATGAACGCGTCCCGTTTTATAATTAAACTAGCTGATATGCCCGGCGTTGCTCGGGATAAAAATATTTTCCAAGTCCAAGTACTTATAACACTTTCAATTTACTAAAAGTGTTTTTAGCGGAAGCATCTTTCGTTGATTTTCATTAATCAACTGACCCTTTGGACCAGCAGTGAAACACCCTTCTTCTTTTTCTCTCTTTAGCTTGAACCACCTGGCAAGAATCTTGTAGTCCTTCGTACTCCATTTTCCCCTCCGCATCATTGCTACGGCAACAGCAGAAACTCTATCATCTCTCCTTTTTTTTTTTTTGTCATTATCCGGACTACAATTCTCTTCTCTTCAGTTTTTTTGTCACTGACCGGAAAAAAACGCATAGTGTCCTTTCTTTTTCTCCTTATGTCCTCTCCCTCCGGTAGGAAGTGGGCTCAACAATCTTGAAGGATTTTAAATACTCATTATAATCATTAAAAATTTGTAAAATCAAATGAAGCTTCGTGGAAAGAGAGTAATTATCATCATTGTGTTGTTCACAAACATATTGAAAGAGCTGCTATGAAATAAAAGCTAAATAAAATTTCTACCTTTCTTTAACATTCAAAGAAAACAATATTTTTATCATAACTTTTACAATGGCAAAAATACCGGAATGAAGGATTTGATAAAACGATCAATGGTTTGAATTTAATTACAATAACAGAAAGCATTGTTACAAATTGTGTATGAAATAAGTTTGAAATGTTTATTAAATTAAGAAAAAGAACGCATAACAGTTAATTTGAAATAATTAAAGAGATGATTTTCTGCTCTTTAAGATGATATGTAAATAATCTACGTGCAATATATTTTTCTGAAATTATTGGCGAAAAACTGAGATAAAACGCCGAAAATTGGCTTAATTTTCGTTATTTAATTAAATATCTTGGGAAGTAATTTTTTTTTAAGTTTGAAAGAGTAGAATTAATCTAATAAAGGACCCAGAATGGCATGTGCAAATTTCATGTGAAGACTATTCACCGTTTAGGAGGAGTTCTCGTGACAGATAGACCGTTAGAACATTCTTTTAACCCCTCAGTTTTTCCTCTCCCTAGACGATAGGAACCGGACTAAGTAGCCTTGAAGGCTGTTAAAAAGTTAGAAACATTTTATCCAATAGGTGGCGCGCACGACTTGTGTGTTGCACCACCGGGAGTCATTATTGCTTCTACTGTCAGTGTAAGTCTTGTGTACCCAGTGGCGGACTGGCCGGGTTGCCAGCTTGCCCGATGGCAAGTGGGCCCCCTTACACATAAGTCAATGTGGGCCCCTAGGATGTTGCGTGTTTAAGAGAGAGAAAGAGAACTCTTTTTCAAGCAACTTTCCTGTGCCTTTTCTAAGGAAAATCGCAAGTAGTTTCCTGCTAAACCCCACAACATTTTCTATGAAAGGCCGGGACGCATATAGGCATACTGTACCCTAGTAGAGCACCATTGTAACTTTGGAGGGTTCTGATTGGACAAGCGAATCTGACGTCACTCTTCTGAACATCGCTTCAGTAGTGAGACATTCGTATCTTGCTTATAGTTCATAGAACTTTAAATACTAATTTTTTCTCCAATATATTGCCTGAATTTGTTTTCAGAAGGGGAATCTTTCTTCTTCTTGATTTAATGTCGTTAGATTTGCTTTAAATTCTTTCTTTGTGAATATACTGTCATGGGTTTTTTTTTTTTTTGCCCCTTTTGAATTTCGTCATGTTTTAAAAATGTGTAACAGATGGCAGCACTGTAGCTTGCACTCGTGCTCTCGTTCTAAAACTGCTTTGCAAATTCTTTCTAAATTTTAATTCAAAATTTAATTTTAATAACCTTTTACAAAACTCAATGTTGGTTAAAAAATACTAAATTTTGCTTGAATCATTGAAATACGATTTTCAACCTTTTACTGAAATAAGACAAGTTTTTTTTAACAACCTTCCTTTTTCATAAGTCGTTATCGAGTGTCATAAAAAAAGATTGGTTCAATTTACTTTTTTAACTCCTGTTGGTAATATTTTTTATCTGTTGCTGTATTAATGAGACAGTGAAATCATACTAAGTATTTCGTTTGCATGAGTTTGTGATGAAGTCAAGAAAATACATAATTAACCATTATTGAAAATGAAATGAAATGAGATAAAATAAATTCATTTAAAGTTGTTTTACTTTGGAACAAAAATCTTGCAAAGAATAAGTCAGAGCGTGGTCAGAAGCATCTGTGGTCAGAGGTAATAAAACAAGCAGAGCGTAGTTGCGTCAGATTCATTTGTCCAATCAGAGCCCTCCAAAGTTACAATGGTGCTCTACTAGGGTACAGTATGTCTATATGCGGCCGGGACGCAATAGCCACACGATTTTTATTCTTCTAGGGTGCCACCGGCAGGAAGATGTGATAACCCCTCTGTGCAAGAAGAGTGCGGTCCTTGGAGATGGCTAAACGAAATGCTTTTTTTTGTGCATTTCGTTGTCGTAAAACTGACAGTCAAGCGAACTAGCCTTATAGTCCAATCATTAGGTGCTAAAAAGGGATGGTTTAAAACAAATTCTGGTGGAGTCGTAATTTTTTGCTCCTATATGTTTTTTGGGGTGCTGATTACGAATCTGAGGTTTCCCACCAAAAATTTTTGTTGGAATTTTAGTTATAGCCAAAAAACATAAAAAAATGGACTTTCCCCTAGTATTTTGCTTACAACTCAAAACTATCAACTTTTTTTATGTTATCATCATATATCAAAATAATCAGCACAAAATTTCCTACAATTTATGTCTGTACTATTTTTTTCATTACTCGTACCGTTTAGGAGCTATAACTGGTTGAAGTTTGGCGAAAGTTTGACTTATCTGCTGCGCGGCTTTAACAGCAACAAATCATCCTATCTGTATGCGCGAATTTATCTATCTTACTAAATAAATTTCTGCTTAATTAATATACTTTTTCTATCGTAAAGTTCTTTGCACAAATAAAGATTTTATCACTTATATTTTGAATATACTAACATAATCTGCACAAAATTCGTTCTAAATCTTTTTACCCCTGGTATTACCTAGCTTTCGCTTTCACGGTTGCGAAGTAAACAACAGAGTAAATCTCAAGAATTTTTTAATAAGTTAAGAGACTTCAACATAGCTATATCTGTTATTGTCCATACCTGCTTTACATTTCGTATTTCTCCCCGTCTTGGCAAATGAACTCGTCTGTCTGAAGCCCTGTTGAACAGCCATTAATGAAAAACTTGAAAACATTTGCGGGCCTCACTCATGGCCGTGGTGTCAGTGATAGTACACTGGCTAGGTGGACGCAGGGAATGACAGCGCTCCAACATATTTGTTATGGAATTGAAGAATTCTCTGGTGTTGATTTGACCAGCTCTGATCAGCATTTGAAAATCAGTGACTCAAGAGTTCAGCGAGATAATGATGATTGCAGGAAAATGGTGGAGTGGTTTAAGCACTATAATCCTTTCCCAGAAACTTCTAACTTGATTTCATTAAGCACTGGCTTTGCTGGAGACTCAAGAATCAATTGCCACATGGTCAAGGAGGAAGGTATTATTGGTATCAAAAGAGTTGAAGGAAGTTTCTGAATTTTTATGAAGTTCAGAAGAAATAACCGAATGCAACCACTAGCTCTAAAAAGGCACGAAATCCTCTTAATACAAAGCTTTCAAGCCATGTTCACAGGAATTTAATGTTGAAAGCAATGTGTATATTATTGATGGAGGCTACTTGCTGCACAGAGTCATCTGGAACAGGGGTTCAACTTTTTCATCAATTAGTGATAATTATGTAACATATGTTCGTACAAAGTACAAATCAACTGCTCTAGTCATTTTCGATGGGTATCCTGAAAATGAAACAATAGGAGACACTAAATGTGCATAACGGGCCAGAAGAACACGGAAACAAATGTCAAGCGAAGTAATATTTCATTGATACCAACAGTTTCCCAAGAAAAATTCCTGGCCAATCCGAAGAACAAGGATCGACTCATCTCCATCCTGGTGAACAAGTTCTCCTCATTAAACATGGCATGCAAGAAAGCAGACGAAGATGCTGATTGTTTAATTGTGAACTCGGCTCTAGCCTTGGCCCCAACACATCCGTCTGTGGTTGTCATAAGTGAAAATATTGATCTTTTCGTCATCTTAATAGGTATTTTCACCTCTGGCCATGTATATTTCCTAAAACCAGGAAAATTGAAAATTGCTGAAAAGATATTTTCTCCTCACACTGCTTTAGAGAAAACAATCGCCGATAACATTTTATTCATACATGCCATGAGTGGATGTGACACCACATCAGCTCTATTTAATTATGGTAAAATGAAGTTTGTGCACACTTTGAAAAACAATCATGATCTCCTCAAAGTAATTGAAATTTTTAAGAAACCAGATATAACCCTTGAAGCTGTTGTGGATGCAAGGAACCGCTTTCTTGTGGCATTCAGTGGCTACCCAATATCTGCCTCGGATATTAATATTACATGAAATCTTCATTTAACAAGAGTAGCAACATGGCTTCGCTTCCTCCAACCGAAGCAGCTGCCCACCAACATTCCCGAAGAGTTTATAATCAGATCCAAAACTGACTTGGCAATAAAAAGAGACCTGAAGACTGGGGTTGGGAAAGAACAATCAGTGGGCTCCAGCCTGTCAAAACTCTGAAGCCCCCTGCACCTGACTCTATCCTGCTGAAGATATTCTGCAAGTGCACGTGAAATTGCAGCTGTAGGAAGACCAGACTGTTTTGCTCAGTTTTGGGTCTTCACTGTTGAGACAACTGCAATAACAGGAAGATTCAAGTAATTAATAGTGATGAGGATGATGATGATGAACCAATACGGCTCGATGATTTAGTTGAGGCGTCTTTATCTTTGCATGTCGAGGAAGACACAGATGATCTTGCAAAAGGTATTGGACCATAAGCTTCAAAGCAAGCAAGATAAAGTAAGAGACTGGGATGTAGATACCAAGATCATGTTTATAATTGCAGGTTGTATTATTATTATTAAGTTATTATGACTTGTAAAGTTTAGAATGTTATCTTTTTTTGTGTCATTTTTTTTCTTGGTTACTAGATACCAAGTTATTCAAATTAATTAATAGAAATTAATAAAGTTTAATTAAAAACTACACTAAGTACTTTTAGTTGTTCCTAAATAACATTTATTTTGAAAGTGACTCTAAATTTCCATCAATATCAGCCTTTTTAGAGGTAATCAAGGAATTTTATTCATAAGTAGTAATTATGCCCTGCATTGCTCGGGACTAAATTACTTTCATTTCTAATATAACAAATGAAAAATTTATTTGCACAAGGAACATTACGGTAGAAAAAGTGTATTAAAAAAGTGAAGTGTATTAATAGTAGGATAGTAAATTTTAGTGCATAAAAATAGGAAGATTTGTTATTGTTCGAGCCGCGCTAACAGGTATGTCAAACTTTCGCCAAACTTCAACCAGTTATAGCGCCTAAACGGTACGCGTAACGAAAAAATAGTACATACATAAATTGTAGGGAATTTTGTACTGATTATTTTGATGTATGATGATGGCATAAAAAAGTTGATAGTTTTTGAGATATAAGCAAAAACCTGGGGGAAAAGTCAATTTTGACATGTTTTTTGGCTATAACTAAAATTCCAACAAAAATTTTTGGTGAGAAACCTCAGATTCGTAATCAGCACCCCAAAAAACATATAGGAGCAAAAAATTACGACTCCACCAGAATTTGTTTTAAAAAAACTACCTAATGACTGGACTATTAAGTAAAAGACGGAGAAAAGTCTTCTTCGGCGGTAAAACTTTTAGGGGGGGGGGAGAAGAGAAATCATGTAATCAGATGACCAAAGGACGCTTTTGAAAAGGGGACACTCGCGCTTTTTTTTATGTTT
>BGPR01048932.1:0-11430 GCA_013235015.1 Araneus ventricosus
TCTACCCAGAATGTAATAATCTATTTTCGAAAATTATGCGTTAGAATTTCTTTCTGTAATAACGTGCGAAAGCAGCTTATCTCCAAATGTGTTTTTGAGATTGTCTCCTATTGCATAACTATATAGGTCAAATTTAAAGATACTTAGCCTTATTTTATAAACATTTATATCTATAATTAGCGTTCGAAAACATGCGTGAAAAGCTTTAATACAAATTATGCTTCTGCCATGATTAGTTTTATACTTAGCAGTGAAATTAGTGTAATGAAAATAGGATTTATTCAAACTGTGACACATTGTAGAATCAAAAATAAAGAAGAGCCTCTTGACTAATGGGTAATGGAGATTGAATGAATAAAGTCAGGGTTTACTAGCCGTGAAAAAGCATGCCTTTGCTAAAATCAAATCATTAAATCGTCGGATATATATTCACTCAAACAGAATCATAAAAATAAAACAAATATCTTCTCAAAATAAATACTATACAGTTTCAAGCGCTGTAACCGTAAAAAGCATCATGCTAAACATGACTATAAAATGTTGACAATTAAATACTTAAAACCATAAAAATACTAAAATCTGTCTAGGGGCCTTTATTTGTATCCTTTTCCTAGATAGATTCATCTTAGTGTTGTTTTCAAACACTTCGATTTGATTTCAATCGTTTAATTTTTTAAAGACGGAATTTTGGAATCGATTTTTGATTCACTTCTTGATTTTCTACAGATATAAATTTTCGCAAATCTGTGTGTTCTCGATTTAATTCCTGCCATTTAGAACATCAATAAATGTGTGTTTTTGATAACTGTTTTTAGTTCAATTTATTTAAACTCTGATCAAATCAAAGTATATTTTAGACCGGCTGAAAATTCGAAATAGAATAGTACATCGAGACTTTTATTTGCCACAATATTCAGTCGTTTGTTAGTTTTCATTTTGCTATAATGCACAATATTCAAAATGCAATTTTGTACCACCAAATTGATCGAAAAGAAATATTTTCATCTATTTTCTATTACCATCTCGAAAGGCAAATCTGTTTCGCCTTCTGTGTAAATTCACTAATGAAAACAGCACATTGCATAATTTAAAAGATAAAAATGTCATGGAAATGAAAATATTTAAAAATCTTCAAGATTCAACATTCTCAAGCAAAGTTTTAATTCAATTTATTTAAACCAGGATCAAATTCAAAGTATATTTTAGATCAGTTCGCTGAAATAGAATAATACATCGAGAGGTATTTGCCAATATCTGTTAGTTTACATTTTGCTAATGAACAATATAGCAAATGCAATTTTGAAAATTAAATTCAAATTGATTTTAGAACTGAAATATTAATCTATTGCTAGTCTCAGGCAAATTCATGTCCTTCTAAGTAAATTACTTATGAAAAAACAGCAACCGTATAATTTTAAAAGATAAAATGACATGAAATGTCAGAAAATAAGATTTAAAAATCTTTCAAGACTCAACATTCTCTTTCACAAGAAGTTTAATTCAATTTATTAAACTGTGGACTAAATCAAAGTATGAGTTTTAGACCAATGAAAATTGAAATAGAATACTGAGACAGGTATCGCTACAATATTCAGTTGTTTGTTAGTTTTCATTGCTATACGTAATGTAATATTATTCAAAATTCAATTTGTACCACCAAATTGATCGAACTGAAATATTTTCTAACATTGAAAATGCAAATCTGTTTCGCCTTCTGTATACCCACTTATGAAACAGCACACCGTATAACTTAAGAGACAAAAATGGCATGGAAATGAAAATAAGATTTAAAAATCTTCAAGATTCAACATTCTCACAAAAAGTTTAATTCAATTTATTTAAACTGTGATCAAATCAAAGTATATTTTAGACCAGCTGAAAATTCGAAATAGAATAATACATCGAGACAGGTATTTGCCACAATATTCAGTCGTTTCTTTAGTTTTCATTTTGCTGTAATGCACAATATTCAAAATGCAGTTTTGTACCACCAAATTGATCGAACCGAAATATTTTAATGTATTTCCTATTGCCATCTCGAAAGTCAAATCTGTTTCGCCTTCTGTGTAAATTCACTTATGAAAACAGCAAACTGCATAACTTAAGAGACAAAAATGGCATGGAAATTAAAATAAGATTTAAAGATCTTCAAGATTCAACATTCGCACAAAAAGTTGCAAAAAATTCAAGGAAAAAGTATCATGTTCTGAATTCATTTCCTATGTTTAGTTTTAGAAATATTTAAAATTTTGGCTTAATAGTTACATTGCCATGAATCATTTCCCGAGTCTGATTCGAATTTTCAATTTTAATTATCCTTTTATACACAAATGTTTGATTAAAACGTAAAAAATCAGCATTTCAGTGTTTCCTAATCGACTTTTCTTCTGTTACTACAAGATTTGTGATATCTCATATCCTAAAACATATCTCATATCCCGTTTCTACAAATTTGCTAACGAAAGTTATGGTATAAAATCTCATTTACATTGGCGGAGTGCTTAAGAAATTTAAAAAACATGAAAAACAGAACTGATGAATCAATTGACACTAACCTTCATTTAATAATAATCTTACTTTTAACAATTACTTTCGTTTCGTCCGAGTGAAAATAAGGCAAAATCCATTAAAAGAAAAAAATGCATTACCAAATACAAAATAAATAAATAAATACTGAAAGAAAATAATAAAAAAGAAAGAAAACTGCTAACGCGGCTCAATTTATATATAGAAAACGCCATGAATCAATTGCCACGAACTTTCGTTTTCATAAATAACTTTACCGAGGCAAAAAGAAATGAAACAGATGAAGTCATTTTATTGAAATTTATTCCAATCCAGCATGAATAAAAAAAAACTGTCTAGGTTCTTTGATGCCATAACCGAAATCGGATTTTGCGCGTTCGTTAATGACGGAGAACAAAGGGGCGTTTTATTTATAGGCGTAGACAGATCGTCTGAGTCTGTTTGGCACGTAGCCAAGCCAAACCAGTGTTACTTCAACCTCTGGCTTTTTATATATCTTAATGAAAAAGTTTCTAATTTTAAAATTTTAAGAATGGGGTTTTTTTGACTTCCAGTCGAAGCAGTGAGTTTGTGAGATGCCGAGTTCGACATTATTTATGTTGTTTAATTATACTTGGTAACGTTTGAGAGATACGTTGGTCCCTTGTCAGCATTTGGTCATCCGCGCTGAATTAAATCTGTAGTGCATAGCACATGACAGTATGGGTCGTTCGATCTGACCGACTAGATTTACAGCAGAACAATATAATCGCAAGTAGAGTTTCAATCTAATGAAAGGTTGTCATGTTCTGGAGAAGCGACATGTCTTGCAAATTCAGGGTGAGAGAAAAATCTTGTAATATACAACAAAATTTGTTTCTACCTGAAACAAAATGTCGTGAATTAATGGTTGGAGGCTTTATGAGAAAATGCTTTTAATTACAGGAAAATAGTTTACAAATTGGGAAAAGGTTTGATTTCAAAATACTATTGTCTCATGCTTTTGAGGTTAGTTTTTCAGACCACTGGTTTATGAGGCGAACAGATGACAAATCTGTTTGCCTCTTAAATAAGTGAAGATAGTTTTATCATCTGTCAAGTAAAAATTCTGGTGCAATCTTCCGCAATTACTATGTTTGTAATATTTAAATAATATTGTTGTTGTCGTTTTTATTTTGAACGCTAAGGTTCAATTTGCAGGTACACATAATTTCAATGAAACCTTACACAATCAATACCAATTTTTATTTATTAAAGTCGTGGGGTTTACGAGTTATAATGTTTAAAAGTATGCGATTATACAGACCGACAGACAGTCAACCGTTTGATGGATTTGGCCCAAAATTTTATACGGACCTGCATTCATGATGATAAAACTGTGTACAAAATTTTATACATTTATATATTCAAGTTTTTGAGTTATAGTGTTCACATTAACACGAACATACAGACAGACTTTCCGTCGATGGATTTTGTCCAAAATTTGATAGAAACCTACAAATTATATGTAAAGATCGCATAACAAATTTCATCCTAATAGTTTTCGAGTTATCGTGTTCACAGACAGACATAATTCCAAAATTGTGTTTTTCGGACTCGGGGAGGTCTAAAACGTGGAGATTCGTCAAAATCTCGAGTTCGAATCTTTTGACGATTACAATACTTACTCTTTGTATACTTCGTATACGAGAAAGTAAGAAAGCGACATCAAAACCAAAAGTTATGAACAACCACAAAAAACAAAGGAAGTGTCAAAAAAGTTCTTGAAACAGCGTCCAATAATAATATATAAAACAAAAGACAAATAGAAATTTTAAAAAGTTAAAATATTAAACACATTACAGCATGTACAGGGTGTCAATTATTGAGCTATATGGGGAAAAAAACCTCGATAACTTTTACAAATTGATTCACAAACCAAAACGCCGCAAAACTTGGTATGGGAGATCCTCTATATCTCGGCAACTACACATGTTAAAAACATAACTAATGTCTTATTTTAGAGATAAAGGGTAACAACAGAAGTTACAAACAAAAATTTGAAAATCGGTAAAGAGTCGCACGAGTAAAGTAGTCCTATGCCTTTAACATCAGCGGCTGTTCGAAAAAGACAGCCTCCCGCCATTTTTTATATACATTTCTGCTAATAATTCCATTAATTCTTTATCGTTGCTTTTTATGTAAAGATCACATAACAAATTTCATCCTAATAGTTTTCGAGTTATCGTGTTCACAGACAGACAGACATAATTCCAAAATTGTGTTTTTCGGACTCGGGGAGGTCTAAAACGTGGAGATTCGTCAAAATCTCGAGTTCGAATTTTTTGACGATTGCAATACTTTCTCTTTGTATACTTCGTATGCGAGAAAGTAAAAACATAACTAGTGTCTTATTTTAGAGATAAAGAGTAACAACAGAAGTTACAAACAAAAGTTTGAAAATCGGATTTGTAGTTCATCGACTACTGAGTCGCAAAGTTGGGCAAAAATACGCATGAATTGGTGACGCGATCCTCTATATCTCGGTAACTACATATGTTAAAAACATAACTAATGTCTTATTTTAGAGATAAAGGGCAGCAACAGAAGTTACAAACAAAAATTTGAAAATCGGTAAAGAGTCGCACGAGTAAAGTAGTCCTATGCCTCTAACATCAGCGGCTGTTTGAAAAAGACAGCCTCGTCATTTTTTATATACATTTCTGCTAATAATTCCATTAATTCTTTATCGTTACTTTTTCAGTGACGGCTGCGGACGGACGGGAACTTACTTGTGCATCGAAGCGAATCTCGAACTGGCTGGAGAAGATTTTTGCTACGACGTGTTTGGATATGCAAAGAAGCTCAGGGCTTCCCGAAGAGGAATGATTGAAACCCTAGTGAGACACTCTCTTTTTCGTTTCATACGTAAAACTGTACATTCACGATCACTCCACACTGCGCAAATTTGGTCGCACGGCGCTAAATCTGGTTGTCAATGCTAAATCCGGTCGTCAATGCTAAAACCCGATGAGAATTGGCGTGGTTTGGGCGAAAGCTTGAAAATCCAACTTCGCTTGAAATCCATTTGGTCTGATGGGCCATAAGTGCTGAAATGCGACCTGTGTAGATACGAGAGGATGAGGAGGCTACCTCGCACTGGAGGAAATCGGATCAGATAGGGGTTAACGTTTTGAATGCGGGGGAGAAGTAGTTACAGTAGGAAATAGGAGTGCCCGTAAGTGATGGGTTTGCGGTTACCAGTGAATGACCTACCTAAATGGATGGAATGAAAAATGGAATGGTGTGTTGTGCCACCAGACCATTTGCGTAGAATGGAGTGAACGTGAATGCCCAGCTTAATAACTGTTGACATGTGAAGTACGAAACCAGTTATCGAAAACTGTGAAAATTGTGGCCACATTTAAGCAGGTCGTTCTAAATGTTTGCCTAAACTGTTAAATGATGGGTTTGCTTTTAATAGCTAATGTTTTTAACCATCTGAGGGACTAGCTATTTTGATGTACTAGCTTTAAAATCTTAAAAATTTGCTTTCAATGCGAATAATTGAATCTTTATCGTGTCTAATAAAGTCTCCGAAATCTTAAGAATTTTTTATCCATGTTAGTTTAAGAAATTATACATACGAACATGGATTATCTGCCTCTGAACTCAATATGGGAAACGGAAAAATACGTCTTAAACGCTTAGAGGGTTAATTTCATTATGTTCTCTGTGCATAACACTATTTGTTTCTGAATAGAGTCGATGTATGTTCACGTGACACACGTCAAATTCACGTCGTCGATTAAATTTTGGATTCCTCTGAGCACCTTGCTGCTAGTTAAAGGACCTGAGATTACAGCACGGCCTACGAAAAAGTAGAACTAGATGTTAGATGACATGCACAGTTGCGTTTCTCGCTAGAATTGACTTCACTGCGAAGTATAAGGTGTACCCAAATGAAAAGGAGACTACAGTTATATGTAAAGAAATTTTAATAACAATATTCTAATTACAGTTCATGTGGAACAGTACAACTATAAATAATCGCCATTGATACACTGATCCCAGCGCGTAGGAAGGGAGTGGATGGCTTCGGTGTAGGAACTGCTGGGTCAGACAAACACCCGTTCTCGTCGTCTTCTGATTCTCTGACAGATGCCTGGGCACCCACTGTGCGCAAACTTTGCCATAACCAAGCTTTCTGTGGATTATGTGATGCACAGTTCCTTTGCTTATCGACAGTTCAACAGCAATTTCACGTGCGGTGATCCGCCGGAATCATGGCACTGTTGGTCATATTGTCCTTGATGTTTAAGTGTCCCGCCTCATAACACTGACACCACCGGAATATGGTGCACCGTGCGAGACACTGCTCTCCGTACACCTCTTTCATCCTGAGATTAAATTTGTGAAGCATACTCCTCTTCTGCGTGAAGAAATTGGATAACTGCTCTTTGTGCTGATCTGGAGGAATCCATCGTGCAACGAACTGCGGAAACAACTCTCTAGAAATGAGGATATTGATGCGAAGCCGTTAACTACGCAGGCGCAACTGGGAATACCACCACGCCATCTATCGGCTAGCACATTAACTCACTGGGATTTGATACAACGCCGATACAGCTAAGGTCTCCTTTTCATTTGGGTACACCTTATAGATAACCTCGACATCTAGTTATTTTGCATCCAGAGAAAGTAAATTATCTCCAGTCCTTTCTACGTTTTCTAAATAGTTTAATATCGTAATAGTTGAGTTGATTATATTGATATTGAAGGACTACTTAGACAGGTACGCTGTCACGTACCTGAGATAAATATAATATTCATAGATTGTAATATAAATCACACATATCATGATATATCATTTAATAAGGTAAAGTATGGATGAAATGCCTTGATTGTCAATCTTGCTATTCCAAGTGTACACTGCAAAATATCTCAATAGCCTAAAGCCATATTGCTGTACAGATAGGTAAGAAAAAAATTCGCTTTGCCAAAAACAGCATTCATCTGCCTATTATTCAAACAAAACCTCGTCCTCGAAACATCACTTTATTTGAGATACTGCATTCACATCTGTTAGGACAACCAGCAAGAGTGGTCTTCCCTAAACTTTATCGTATACTCCTAACACATGCAGGGAAAAAATAAGCAAAAAGGCAGTAAAACGAACAAGAACCCCTAACGGAGTGGAGAAAAAATAAGCGAAACGTCATACCACGATGTCCGAAGGTCGTCCAACGCGAAAGTGGAATTAGAAGCCGGCGTGATTACCAGTAGGGCTGGGTGTAAGATAAAGAAAACGAAATTTCCCATTTGAACGCCTTTTTTTAACCAATTGACACTAAAATTGGACACAAATCTACCATTAAGGTAAGAAGGTCACATACCAAATTTCATTCATCAAAGTAATTGTTTAAAGAAGTTATTGCCTTCAAAATTTGGCGACTATACAGACAGATAACCCATTGACGGATTTGGTCCAAAATTTGATACAAACCTACATTCCTGATGATAAAAATGTGTACCACATTTTATCCACTTAGCTATTTAAGTTTGTGAGTTATCGCGTTCACATGAACACGGACACACAGACAGACTTCTCGTGGACGGATTTTGTCCAAAAGTTGATAGAAATCTACAAATTATGTGTAAAGACCACGTACCAAATTTCATCCCCGTAGCTCTAATAGTGTTCGAGTTATCGTGTTCACCGACAGACAGACATAATTCGAAAATTGTGTTTTTCGGACTCAGGGAGGTCTAAAACGTGGAGATGCGTCAAAATCTCGAGTTCGAATTTTTTGACGATTAACAACACTTTCTCTTTGTATTAGGAAACTTTCACTTTCTGTTAGGAAACTTGATCTTAAATCGAGGTCCGAACTTTTTTTCGAACCCAGACATTTTGTTAGGTTGGTTCTCACGACTTCTAACCACTAAGCATTTGCAACATCATCGATTAGCTTTCAGGATTATGTAATTAAGGTATCGATATAAAAGCAAGCAATGCATCTCGGCAATTACCTACCTGCTTAGCTACTTCGCGTCTCTCTTCCGTTTTTCACAGGCTAACTAGCTGGATGGCTGACTTATGACTTTCTTGGGATTTTTCATATCTTAGCTTTACGCTAAGCGTGTATTACTAGGCATTTACTTTTAGGCAGACGTCCAAATTGAATAGGACTGGAATTTAGAGTAAGTTGAATGTTGCAAATGCTTAATTTTGAATATTGATCTGTTAAAAGATTTTGATTTAACTTTTAGTCGAGTTGACTATGATGTTATTTTAATAAAAGTGTTTTTTTTTTTATATCAGCCTAGTCATTGACTACGATTTGAGACTTTTTAGACTAAACATAAAAGATTTTAATATCGTATACTTCGTATACGAGAAAGTAAAAACATACCTACTAGAACAATACACCTGCTTTGAAATTAGCGCTCTGTACGTGTGCCGTACCTTAAATGTGTTTTTATTTTATGCATTTTAGGAACACTACAAGTTCATTTACGACGCCTTGGAGGAGGCCAATATCTGTGGATCCACGTGGTTTCCAGTGAACGCTCTCTCTCAGCAGCTCAAATACAAATCCATGAAGAATCCTGTGACAAGAATGAACGAATACCAAAGAGAGTATCAGGTACGTAAAAATTAACTTGGGAAATTAACCTTTTAACCCCTAAGAACACATACGACTCTTAAACTTCGGAAAAATGGAGGAAACTGCCAAATTCGATACATTATATCTCTGAAACAATGGAATTCACAAACTCACTTTTTTTCTAGAAAAGTATCTGTTCTTTCTCTTATAGTACACGCATTTTCAAACCTTTATATTGGTGTGTATTTTTTAGAGAGAGTAATAAATATGGGTAATTTTTAGGGAAAAAATGATACAGTCACCTTGCGCGCATGATTACGTATAAAATATTTGTCTAAACACATATTTTGGGTATCTAAGTAATCCAAACAGTCGGTTTAAGAAGATGAACTTTAATGTATTAGCATTTAAATTTAATTTCTATTTTATATACCAATTTAAAATAAAAATGTTAAGAATTGTTGAAATTTCAACTTTTCTAAGCCCCCCAAAAAAACTTCTTTGGAGGAAATATGTACAAAACTGTGGTTCAATTTGTAGAACATAGCACAATACATATTCAGGAAAAGTTTTACGTAAAAATATCCAATAGTTCTTGAGATATCGTGCGCGCAATATCAAAAAAACACATTTTGAGTTATAGCGCTTTGAAGATATGGCCACCTCTAATATATATAAAAGGCTGTGTGTGTGTGTGTGTTTCGAATAATTGTACGACAAAAATAGATACACCATCGGAAAGAGCACGCGATTTCCGTTCTAATGAAGTTAGTTTTGAATTTCTATCTTAAATTACTGAATTTTGAGAATTTTTTAAAAATCAGTCAGTTTTGCCGTCTAAATGTTGGTTTTGATTTTAAATTTGTCGCATCCGACTTTCTAATAACACTATTATTTTCAATTTTTTTCAGCTTATAACTGCAACGGTTCTGTCGGATTTAAAAGGAGAATGGCTAAAATATCTTTTTTAGTTTTTTTTAAATTAATTTTTTCCTGGTAGTTGAACGATATGTTTCCTCTAGCGAAGCTTCCGCCCACGACAGTCTCCGGAACGTTGCGGGCAATTTCATTGGCTGAAGGGCCAAGGTGACGTCATTACTTTCGCGTTCTGCGAGGAGATGATGTATTTACTCCATGACTTCGATTATTATTTTTAAGCGTATCTTAACTTATTTCTTTGGCTTTCATACTTTGCTCGCGGTGTAATAAATATCACATTGTAATTTTTTAACATTATTTGGATTTAACGGTACTCGGTCGAGAGGAAAAGGAGGCGGACCAACTCAATAATATATATATATTTCTGTTTTGATTTAGTTTTTAAAACTTTCATTTATGCAATTGTATGTGGGCTTTTTTTTTATTTTGTTGAAATCCCGATCCCACGGGCAACGCCGTGCGCGTACTGCTAGTACTTATTATAAAAGGCAATGTTTGTGTGCGTGCGTGCGTGTGTGTGTGTTTGTCTGCGATGTCCAGACGAATCTATCGCACTTACAGCCATGAAATTTGGCACACAGGTAGTCGTAATGGTGACTGAATGCACCTCGAAGCCGAAATTTTAAATTTTAATCTAGAAATTTTTTTATTTAATGTTTTGTGTTGTTTTGGTTGATTTTTCGCACTAATTTCTCAATAGAATGGTTTCAAATAATTGTACGACAAAAATAGATAGACCATCGGAAAGAGCACGCGATTTCCGTTCTAATGAAGTTAGTTTTGAATTCCTAACGCAATTTACTGAATTTTGAGAAATTTTTAAAAAATACCCAGTTTTGGCTTCAAGATGTTACTTTTGATTTTAAATTTGTTGCATCCGACTTTCTAATAACACTACTATTTTCAATTTTTTTCAGCATATAGGTAGAACGGTTGTGTCGGATTTAAAACAACAACGGTTAAAATATCTTTTCAAGTTTTTTTTTAATTAATTTATTTCTGGGCGGTTGAGAGTTATTTTTCTGGAGAGAGTTCGGCGCGCGGCACGGCACTTCGGAACGCAGATAGCTATGTGATTGGTTGAAGGGGAGGTGACGTCATAACCTTGAATTGGGTGACTGATTATTATTTTCGGCAGTAACTTAACGCATTTATTCATCTCGCATACTTTGCTTGCAGTATAATAATTTTCACGTTGCAATTTTTTAATATTGTTTATCGCGAAAAAAAAAATAAGCGGGAAAATCAATAATGTGTATCTTTTGTTTTGATTTTGTTTTCAAAACTTTTTCATGTCATTGTGGGCGTTTTTTTTTTTTTTTTTTTAACCTGATTCCACGCGCTGCAACGTCGCGCGTACCGTCGGGGCAATGGCGTAACCTGAACGAAAAGTTTG